>JAVJIF010010341.1:0-135731 GCA_038442645.1 Agave tequilana
GTTCGACGTATCTTCTAGATGATCCCTTGCTTGGCCTCCACGAAATTCGGATTTAATTACCCTAAAAGGGGTTTAATTAAGCTCTTATTACTCCTTTACCCTTGAAATCTTGATTTAACCTGCAATAGAGACCAAAATACAGTTTAGACTGACATTTATTCATAAATCGGTGGGGAAATGCGATATAATAATGCATAATCGTAGACTAATCACACCCAACACTTATCTTTTGCTCGTCCCGAGCAAAACAAGAAAAGAAAAAGTATACTACAAATGTTATTACACCACTTTCGCAGGTGACGCGATTGCACTGGGCGTGTGCAACAAGCCGTTAAACCTCTAGGTTACCCAAGAGGAGGAGTTTTTCTCCTGAGGATTTTCAGCGGATTGCACCCACAAAATCCATAAAGAAAGAAGACAAATGTTAGTATTTTAAAAATGCATTTTGAAAGAGAGACAAGTTTTCAAAATATTTTTGCAAAAATATAAGTGATCTAAGGTCATAAGTCCACCAAAAATCATTCTTCCTTAAACTTAGTCTCTATGCAAGATCTTGTCTTCAATTAAGGTAAGAATTCAAAATTGGATTGAATATTTTATCTTTCATAAAAACCTAGATAATATGCACTTTGTGATATTGAAGATTTCTGGGGATTTCAACTCTAACCACCAAGCCATTTATTTATATTTATATATATTTGTTTATTTTTTCTTTTTTCTTCCCTTAGTTTTCTTAGGCTTTCTAGTTCACCCATGTAGTGAGCCTATAACCGATGACTCCCAAACCAGAAGGTCCTAGGGCACCAGATGAGAAAACATCCCTCGGGTTTAAGGACTCGAGTAAACAAGGCCACAAAACTAAGGGGGATTTATTTGTTTCTTTGACCACCGTTAGGCGTGAATAATCATGCTTCTTGAGGCATAATTATCCAGCTTAATAAGTGATGAATTTTTTTATTTATTTTTTCTTTTTATTTATGGCATTTAGGTCTTTGTTTTCATCCCAAAAATTGTGTAAGTGTGAAGTGCATACTATCTAAGGCAAAAAATTCAAGATAAAATTATCTCCCCAATTTATCTTACTTAGCCTATAATTTTAAACAAGATCCATTATTTTGACTGGTTTAAGATGTCATAATTAAGACTTTCTTAATTTCTAAGATCATCTTAATTTTCTTAAAAAAGATCAAAACTTTGTCTCTTATTTCAAAAAATTTTTAAAAAAGAGAGAAAATTCTATAAAAAAGGGAAGATTTCTAAAAGTATCCTAAAGAAGTGTAATTGAAAGAAAATCTAAAAACTCTACAAAAGGGAGATTTCTAAAAGTATCCTAAAAGAAGTATAAAAGAAAGAAAATCTAAAAACTCTATGTTAGTAAACCCTCCCCCACACTTATCTCATGCATTGTCCTTAAGCATCGTGATGTATGCATGCATGAAATAAATAGAGAGGGAAGGAAAAAATCACCATAAGGTGGTGTTCCGGTGGTGGTCTGATTGGTCCACGGATTGAGGCCCAATCCAATGTTCGTGGAGTCCAGAGGAACTCACCAGAGACCTCCATAATACAACCCACTAGAAAGATGTATATATTTATGATTTTTATTAAAATTTAACCCCAAACAATTTTTAAATTTTCAAATAATTTCAGAGTCAAATTTATCAAGCCCTTGTCCCAGTATGGAATGATTAATTTGGACTCAGGAAATACATGAACTAATACTGACTCAGAAAACAGACTTAAGTCAAGTAAAGGTTCGGGAGTCGAGATTGGTTCAGAAGTGTGTCCAAATCAAGAAGATGAAGCTCAAGTCCACATTCATTTCCCCATGATGGAATGTGACTTTCTAAGGTTGGTGAGTTTAGTTCAAGAATAACATGCACGGGAACCAAAACTGACTCTAAAATATTACTCAAATTGGGCAACATAACAGGAGTCAATAGTGACTCAGGAATTTGAACTGAATCACAAATTTGAGGATCAAAGTCGCATCCTCATTGAGTTCAATTCCATAAAATGAGAACTTGCCAATTTATAAGTGGGAGTTTCAAAAGTATGAAATTGGTCAAGTTCAATATGATCATCATAAAAGATTGGTGATTCAATTTCACAATGGACTGGTACAGGATCCAATACTGACTCGAAAAAAGGCCTGAATTCAGGTAAAAACACCTCAATCAATATTGATCAGGAAGTGAAATTGAATTATCAAGTGGAAGTTCAGGATCATATTCATGCTCAAGTTCAATTTCAGGAAAAGGATAACTTGCCAAAATGTTAATGGTATCTTTAACATTTGAAGTTTGGACAAGTTCAGATGGATGTGCTGAAATTGAATCTTGATGTTCAAAATGACAAAAGTCCTGGGTCAGATCAATAGAGTTTGGCATAGCTGATTGGTCAAGGTTGATAAGATAGAGTTTCCTCATTCCTATAAATGCTAACCAATTGACTCAATTGTGTTTCCAACCTATTGACAGACCGGCAGATGATTTTTGAAATTTAGTGTAGACTCTTGCAAGACTTCTATACTCTTTTCTAGATGTGATGTATCTTCAATTGGTTGTTCTAGAAAAGGAGTGTAGGAATCTTGGTTTCTAAAACAACAAGAGTCATCAGTCAGATTGATAGAATTAAAGATATTTGAATTGGTCAAAGGTTGAGAAGAGAAAGTTTCTTCATTCTTATGAATGTGGACCAATTTACTCAATTGTGTTTCCAACCTATCAATAGACTGAGAAGAAGATTTTTGAAATTGTAACGCAAACTCCTGCAAGATTTCTATACTCCTTTCTAGACTTGATTTTTCTGCAAGTGGATATTCTAGAATTGGAGTATATAAATCTTGGTTTTGAAAATTTTGTGAAGAATGTGAGTCCAACATGTTTGGAGATTGAAGCGTAGACTCACACAAGAGTTCTTACTCAATTCCAGGGCAGATGTTTGTTCATTATGAGGAGGTGAACTGAGTAAGACTCTTGAAAATATTGTGGAATTGGAGAGGCCAACATTTTCTGAAGTTGTTGCTCAGCCTCTTGTAGATTGGCTTCTATACTCTTTTCTAGCTCGAATTTTTCTTTAATGGGAGTCCAGAAAAAGGAGTATAGGAAGCGAAATCGGGGAATGAGATTTGTGACAAGGTTGATATGGTTGATAAGGAGGTTGAAAATTAACTCGGGGAGGTGAATCCCCATTGACTCTGTGAAGAGTTGAAATTATTTTGGAAATTATAGTTAAAAAAATGAGGGTATGGGTTGTATTGATTCGGATAAGGCCAACCCGGTGTATTTGATTGGTTCATATTGTAAAAAGCCGGGTTGAAATTATCCGAATCGAATGGGGTTGGTGTGAAATATGGATTCATATTCGGAATGAAAGAATTGTTATTGTTGAATTCCATTTCACAAAAATCACAAACAAAAAAGAAAAATCAAACAACAAACAAAAAAGAAAAGAAAAAAATCAAAACCAAGCCTAAAGTAGGGTTGACCTAGACCTAGACGACTCCTAGCTGGTCGATTACCTGGGGGAGGTTGTTGCTTGAATCCGACCACAAGCTAATCGCCAGTAGGGCAAAATACGGTGGGAGGTATCCGTGCATAAGCAACGGACCTTAATTATGCAAACCACGGTATCTTCGAGGCTTAACCTCTTAATCCCCAACCTTAGATACTAATTCACAAGAGTAAGATTCAAAACAAGTTTCACCCTCGGTCAATCTCTTAATGAGTTCGAGATGTCCCTAGGGGCCAACGTCTATCAAATTTTAGTAGGCTTGGGTTGTGTCAGTGGGGAGGTGGTTTTTGGGCTAAGGAAGGGTGATGAAATCCCCACCTTATCTTGTATTGGGTTTTGCCCTTAAGTTCAATTCGTGCAAGTGTGCAATATAGACAAGAATATAACACAAAGCGAATAAATCACCCCGTGTTTGTCCTATGCTATATGCAATGCCATATGTACACCTCCATCCAGATCACAACAACAGAACAAAATACAGTATATTGGAATTGAATTGACACGTACCTAAATGCAAATGTCTAAACCGTTTTAAAAGCGTCCAAATACCATATTTTAGTTCTTTAGTTTATTGTGGTGTATAGGCAATCAAAGCAGGAAAGTAATAATACAAATCCACTATCTATTACAATGAACACATGCCAGCACAACAAGATATATAATGATTACAAAATAACCGCGTTTTCGCGGCAAAAGTCACGTTTGCGCAGCGGTTCTTTGAAAGCTGGGTCCCTGCTTTCTAGAGCAGGAAGCTGCAGTGCTAATGGTTATTCTGCAATATTCTGTTCCTATAAACGTTGACCTGCACACCAAAACAGAGAAGACAATGTTAACAAAAACGTGAGTTCAAAACCATTCCCATTCCCCGGCAACGGCGCCAAAAATTTTTATCGGGCAAAACTAGCACTCAAAAACGTGTGTGTTGTTTATAAATCGATGTAAAAAGCTCGTATGTGCTAATGTACCCTCGATACTTCCGTTATAGCACTGGCTCAACAGGTCGAATCCACAGGGACGGGAGGCGATAGAAGCATTACAGTCTCTATCACGTTTTATGTTAACAGTTCTTCTTTGTTAAAGAATTAGAAGAAGAAAAGAAAAGAAAGGAAAAGGAAATAAAGCATTGGTAGGCGAGGCGAGGAGAGCGATGAAAATGGCGAAGAAAACAAAAAAGAAGTGTGGCTTGGAAAACAAAATAGAAAAGAAGATGAAACAACGTTGAACAAAGAAGGTGGTGAAAACAACGATGAAAATGATAAAAAGAATTGCTTTTAAAACAAGATAAAAGAAAGCTCATAGCTACTAACTACTAATTGATCCACTAACCATGCTAACCTCTTAGTGATAGTTCCTCACATGGATCCTTGGCCATCACTAATCCTTGCTTCAAGAGACGATACAAAGCATAGCAAAGAAGATGGTTCATCACATTCAAACTTGCATTAAGAGCAAACATTAGATCATCAAACCATTAGAAGCAAGCATGAAATAAGAGAGAGTTAGCTTGGTTAGCAAGTTAGCAAGTTAGATGTTAGAAGCCATCATCATGAGCCATCAATGGCTCTTGCAAGAGCAAGGCCTTATAGAGGCTATTAGATTCATGTGGATTATCAAGTAAGTGGTTAGATGGTTAGTGGTTAGTAATTAGATTGCCATGAGAAGAAAAGAAGTTAGCCAAGCAACATGTAGAAGATGGAGGAGATTATATTGGAAAAGAAAGGAGGCACCTTTACATAGATTGTCACCATCTATTACATTAATCCTTCTCTATCTCTCTCTGAATCTCTCAGCCCTAATACATGAGCTAAAAGAAAAGAAAATACAAAAGGAAAGAAATGAAGAACACCTACCTACACTACCCTAAAACATAGAAACCTAACCTAAAAATGAAAACTACTGCTTCGTTCTGGACCTATGCAGGGGTTTTTATAGGCGAAGAAGACTTCTGGAAGACGATACGGGCCACGCGTCGAAAATCGACGCGTGGCCCACCAATGGGCCGTGGATCTGTCTTGGCTCTAGGAGCTTCTTAGTATATTCCATTTCTACTAATTACGCCTGAATATTCGTCTGACATGCGCAAGAATCTAGGTTCGACGTATCTTCTAGATGATCCCTTGCTTGGCCTCCACGAAATTCAGATTTAATTACCCTAAAAGGGTTTAATTAAGCTCTTATTACTCCTTTGCCTTGAACTCTTGATTTACCTACAATAGAGACCAAAACACGGTTTAGACCGACAATTTATTCATAAATCGGTGGGAAAATGCGATATAATAATGCATAATCGTAGACTAATCACAATCCAATGGGTTTCTTCAAGAGATAAATTGGAGAGGTCAATCTTTTTATCATTTTTACTCTCATCCTCTCTTGTTTATCCCTTCCTCTATCTCCTCTTGCTCTTCTTCTCACACACTCCTCATAAATTCATCATTATAACACAGCATAATTGGAGTATCCACAATATGATTGTCTAGAAATTTGTGTTTATCCTTAAAAATCACCTCAACAGTTAGATCAACAATTTTTCTAAGAGGTGTGTAATGGACCAAGGCATCCCTAGTTGATTTATCCAAACAAATCAATCATCATCAAATAATTCTTCAAAGTTTTTGTCAATTAGAGGTTCTTGAATCATATTTTTCAAAAGTGTGATCATTAGATGGCTCATCAAAAGTGTGATACCCAAATTAAGTTTTCTTTTTTTCAAAGAGAACTCTAGACTTGAGCACCTCAACAAATGTCTTCTCAAAACTATAATTACACTTATCCTTAAAAAATTCTTCAAAAATCTAGGCTTATCATCCACACATGCATCCTCAAAATTATGATTAACATTCTTCAATGAATTTGTGTGTATTACCAAATCATCTTTAAATAATTTGTCCATAATATAGAATCATCATCAAAGAATTGTTTAATTGGTGGCTTATGGCAAGATAGGGTGTCAAGCTCATGGATATCTTTAGCATCTTATTCAACTTCAGTAATTTTGTTTAAGTGATATAATGAGGGCACAAATTCAAAATTTGTGTCATCATGTGGTGTGAAATCTTGTGGTATGTCAAATTGGTTCACTTGATAGCACTGATGAAATTCTTGAGTTTGATCTGGAATTAGAGTTGTAGCAGGCTGATTGAGATGAGTCATTATCTTATCAAAATGATTATCTAAGCGAGCACTTGACTAGATTATCTTCTGATTGATTTGACTGTTTTCAAGCATACACGGTTACATGATTTCTAAACTCTTCTCTAATGTTCTCTTCAATTCCTCATACTAATTATCAAATCCCCAAGGGAAGTGATGGTTCAGTGTAGGACCAATTTGATTGAGAATTTTGATATGATTGATCCGATGAAAATTGAAGACAATTCCAACTCTCTGAATTGAAGTTTGATAAATAGGGTTTGTTCATAGGTCCTTGAAATGTGTTGAATTGGTTTTTACCTAGTCCTAACGAATACCCTATCGAAGGACACTGTTCTAAGGGTGAGATTAATCTTGACAGTGATGGCAACTTATGTGATGGTATGAAGGAAATGAGTAGTTTGTAGGATGGATGAATTCTTAAAGCCCGGAAGAGAGATCGGAGGATGGAAAGGAAGATCTGGCCTATAATGGATCGTAACCAATTGAAATGTGAAAGGGTGAAATTTTTTATATGATTGATTTTTTTGTGAATTTTTTTATTTTTTTCCAATCTGGTAGTAGTGTTAAAACTAAAGAAAACACATCATCCCTGGCAACAGCGCAAAAAATTGTTTGCAGTTTGAAAGTGACAAAGAATTTCATCATTATTTGAACTAAATATAAGTTATAGAAAAATCTAATCTACTATAATATTTTAGAATAATTGTGTAGTGTCAAGAAGAGGGTCGAATCCATAGAGACTTGTTCAAAATTGGTTCTTAAAAATCTGAAATCTATTTAATTCTAGTTTGGAAAATCTTTAAATGAGAAGTGGGAGATTTTGTTTAAGAGCTAATTTCTAAAAGCATTAAAACATGAAATAAGATAAAGAATACTAACCATTGTAAAGACTAATTAAGTAAAGCAATGGAGAAAGGAAAGAGAGAAGGAGAAGAAACAATTGGAAACCAGAATTGTCACAAGACCTGATTCACCATTGTCTCCTTCCTCCAAACGCTGTTGAAATAGATGATGTAAATAGACTAGAAACAAAAGAGAAAGATGACATGCATGAGATTGATTAAAGTATAATGTAAAAAGAGTAAAATTGCCTCATAAGAATCATAAAGAAAGAGTAAAAATTTTTAGATTGAAATAATGTAGATCTTTATTGAAGAAGACTGAATTGAAAATTTGTCATTACAAAGCTCTTGATCTTCTCCAAAACCCGCATTACAACCTCCAAATCTCTTCTTTCAATTGGTTTACAGCCTTCTGGTATACATTTTGTTCAAAGATATAGGTATTTATAAGGAAAAACAGGAGATAGGATAAGATACGGAGGTAGGGGAGCAAGTGCTTTCCCTAATTCAAACACTCTGCCGCGAAAACATAACCCTGCTTTGTTTCTGTGGCCATATCCTGGCTATAAGGCCAGGGTCTAGGGACACTCATCCAATGTTCTTCTCTCTATCCTTTTTTCTCTTGGATTTTCAATTTGTCTTATAGAATTGACGAGATATCTATTTATCTTCAGCGAAACTTATTGGGTCTTTAAAAATCCATTTTTCTCTTTTGATTTAGATTGATATTATTTCATCTGATATATCTTGTCTTCAGATAAGATGGCTTCTAGAAGCTTTGAATTTGAATAGATCTCCTTGATTTGCTTGATCTTTTGAATTATTATTATTTAATTGAATAAATCTGTCAATCTCTCTTTTTTTTTTTATTACATTGCATACCACTAAACAAGAAAATACATTAAAAAGTAAAGTTTTATTAAAAATAAATGAAGAAAATGTGACAAATGTGATACAAAATGTGTAATGCATGCGCACAATCAATCGCCTCAACACTGATCTTGAAAACTTCTGAACCCTCTGGTTGGGTCAGTTCCTCAATCATCTCAGTGATATTTAAGGAGGTTTTGCCTTCAATAATAGCGGCAGCCTCTACAAATGTCATCCAAGCAGGTGTTAAAACAAGATTTATATGTTTAACAAGAAAAGTAATAAACGGAATAGAAAAAATACCCTCAGTGGTAGCGATCTCTCCAAGAGGTGGTTCTATCTCTAAAGCAGCCATTTGTATCTCCTCTTCCGTCACATGGAAGAATTTGCTAGCATCGAGAGAAGGAGCTGGCTCATGGCCAAAATCATAGCCATCCCAGAATAATCAACACGCTCCTCAGATGATGAAGACGACACATGAATCAAGGAGGTTTCGGTAATTGGAGCTTTGTCTCCAACTAGCCCAATAGTCGGGCTGCGTTCAGGAACTCTCGGGGTTGGCATTATAATGCTTGGAGAGCCCAGTTGTATCTCCACTCTATCTTCTGGAATCGTTAATGACACTGGAGCAACTTTTAGTTGGGGTTGGTTATCAATTTTCACCCTTTCTATTTCCTTTGTGGCCTTTGCGGGCTCTTCAGCAATCGCAGGTTCTTCCACAGTTCTGTCCTCACTAAAACAGTAGGACCTCTATTACTTCGATTCCAATGGCATAAGGAAATGGTGGAGGCCGATTCTCCCTCTCCCTCAGATTCATCAGCAAAAGGGAATATCGTCTCAAGGCCTGTTTCTAGCATAGAAACTCCTAGCGAAGAAGCTTCAGCCTCAGACCCTCTCCTTGCCTTCTTCCAACTTGAACCACCTTCAGAGGAAGATGGTTGGGCAAGTTTTGCCACAGCTTGGCGGGACCTTCTCGCAGAATGTTCCTCGGCAATTTTCACATCACACTCTAACTCATAGGTTGCTTCGTATATGCCAGCCTCCTTCTCAACCTCCAAATACTTATTCATCCCTAGCATCCGAGAATTCTTTGAACTTTTCGAGCATTATACACGGATTTGATAGCCTTGATTCACGAAGTGTTTATTCAAAACCCGGGATCGTGTTGGCAATGACGTACCACATATAGAAGTTGAGACTCATATAGTAGTTTGGTATCTTCTGAGGAGACTAAAGATGGCCATGTCCTCTGGTTGAGCTGTAATACCATACCTGTGCACCCTCAAACAAGTTCCCGTTGAAGCAAAGACTCGAGTTTGAATTTCCAATATATAATTGGTCGTAACCAAACTGTCTTACTAACCGACTAGGCATGTAGGGTTCAATCATGTAGGCATTACCTTGTCGGAAGACCAGATATCCAGGTTGGATATTGATTAACCACCTGAAAACCGAAAGACCTAGTGGTGAATCCGTTTGGACCTGTGAAGCCAAAAATCAATCCCCATAAGATGCGTCTTGAATCTGGGGAAAACACCTGATGAGATGGTAGTTTGTTTCACTCAAAATAGTTTTTTAGATAAAAACATATAATAGTGGATCCAGTTCGAGTCCTCCAGCCTTTGCACGAAGGGCACAAAACCTTTCGACGCCGGTACCGTTGTTATCTTGATGGGTAATGCATGACATACCATGTCATCAGATACTTGTATGATAGTTCAACCCTAGATTTGGGTATTTTCAATTGGGGCTTGCCATTTTGGTCCACGAGTGGGTTGCCCTCTTCACCACAAGAGACTCCACTTGACATAAGCTCCTTGTCAGCACCCGTAACCTACTCTGAATGCATCCCACCATCACCGTCTTTTGTTTCGTCAAAAAATTGAGGCATGTAAAAATACTTTTGATTGCAAAGAAGATTATAACGGATCAAAAATTTGATTACAAAAGAGAGGAGAATATCTAGATCTCCCCTTTATTTAAATCTGAGTTCTTCGTGTGGCGACGGAGAGTGAATCTTGTTCTCCGTTGACCGACTGAATGAAAATCATCTCTTGGATCGTCTTGAGGATGCTCTCTAAGAGATTGAAATAACTCCTCTTGAACACAATAAGCTTTGGAGTTCTTCTTTTCTCAAAAGAGATTTCTTTCTTTCTCTCTCTCCTTTGGATGCTCAAAGTTTCTAAACTTTAAGGTTGCTAGACTTTGCTTCCATTTTAGTTCAGAATTGCCGAAGAAAAGAGCCATCCTCCTTCCCCATAGCTTTCATAGCTATTTATAGGGAATTCAGGGATAAAATCTCTCTATAATGGTAATTAACTCCCCACATTTTGTAGGTTTTAATTGACCCAGTAATGGAGATCAGTTACAACATAAATGCGGGTCTCACGTTGGACAAGAACTTTGCTCTATTGTTGGACGTGAAGCTCACAGGCTTCTCTGAGTTGCGTCTGAGTTGGACTGCGGAGCTCACAGGCTCGTATTTGAAGTTGAAACGCGATGCTACTCAGGCTCGTGTTGAAGTTGAAACATGACGCTATTCAGCCCCACATTTGAGTTGGAATGCAAGTCTACTCAGGCTCACGTGAGTGTCGCATCTAATGTTAAATGGGACCCTCATGTTGTCTTCAAGATGAGGTCTGCATCTGTCTGATTTGAGACTCGCGTCTGAGTTGGGGGTGACCCTCCTGTTTGTAAAGGTCACGTTCAAGTTTTATCGTCAGTGATTTTTAAACAGCCTATAGCATGCATCAAGGAACGAATTAGACCCTAAATTGGCTAAGTACATAGAATAATCAGAATGCATCATGGGCACAATCATAAATTAGTAAACCATTAATATTTACATTATTACAATTGTGCATACATAGTTGGATGGTTTAATTGGGTGTTTAAAGTGGACTATTATAAACTTCAAAGCATTTTAAGACTCCGGTCATGAATAAGTAGTATAGTCAATTTTTTAACCAAATATCGAATGTGTAAAATAAGAACCATAATTAGTTAAAAGACCTAATTATATGACAAAAATGAGTATTGAGAATATAATCAATTGTTTAATGCGTTGTTGAATGCCTGATATAGGCAAGGATGGTATGTGTGCTTGAATACGTGTATGCACTAGAAATTTTCACGAACTTGCTTGTGTGGAACATATCAATGAAATGATTGGTGATTAAAATAGTATATCAGTTCGTAATTGGCACTGTGTTATGTTGATGGTTGATGTGTATGTGTACTGTAAAATGAAGGAAGGGGCCGGCTAGGAGCCAGTGGGTATGAAGACGGGATATGAAATTGTGTATTGTCACATGAAAGAAGGGACCAGTCGGGAGCTGATGGGTACGAAGATTCGGTATGACATTATGTATTATGACATGAAGGAAGGGGCCGGACGGGAGCCGGTGGGTACAAAGATGGGGAATGAAACTACACATATGATACATAGTTGGGAAGTCACTCATTGGATATGATTATTGTTGTTTGCTAGTCCTTGATGTAGGATTGTGAACTTACTTTGTTATAAGAGATGGTGAAATATAATGTGATGCATGAATCATGAAGTACTTGAATTATGACATGATTATATATTATACAAGTATGGCTTGTGATATAATTATTATTCAGATGTATAAACTATGTTATGATTTAGTTATTGTAATAAGTGTATCACCGGGTGTAGTATATAAGATATTGTGTATATACCTGTAAGTAACTGAGAATATACGTAAGATCTCGAAAAGTAATTCAAGAATTTAAAAAAATCAATGACCAAAAGAGGAAGACCGTCCCATAAACTATGAAGATAATTTCTTTGTTTAATTATTTATGACATGTAGTCGATTTTCTGTTCTCTTGTTTATCCATACTTGCTTCTATTATTGAAGAAAATCATGCTTACTGGATATGTACACCATTTTCTTAATTTCTTTATGATTCTACCCACTGAGCGATCGGGAGAAAAACGCGCACAAAAAGTGTATGTTTTGAAATTGATATTTAAAGTGTGTGTGCTTCTTCCTCGATACTTCCGTTATAGAATAGAGGCTAAAACGAGTCAAATCCACAAGGACGGGAGGCGATTGAAGTTTTCACGGTATGTTCAAGTGTATATTAATGGTTCTTCAATGTTTGAAAGAATAAAAGAAAGAAAACAAAGAATGGAAAGAGCAGTACGGTGAAAACAAAGAAGTAAGAAACATAGAAGAATGGTTTTTGTAATTTTTGGTATATTTCTAAAACAAAGTGAAAAGATAAAGAAAACTCATGGTTACTAACTGCTAATGGCTCCACCAACATGCTAACTTCTTAGTGATAGTTGTCTCACATGTATCATTGGCCATCACTAGTCCTTGGTTCAAGAGCATTATAAAGCATGACCCATATGTCAACTTTCACATCCAAATTCAACCACAAGTGCAAGGTACCATTAAACCATCAAAACCCAACAATAGCAAGTATGGAATAAAGTAATGTTAGCTTGTTAGAGAGTTAGATGTTAGAGTGTTAGAATCCATCATCATGAGCCATCATGGCTCTTGCAAGAGCAAGGCCAAGTAGAGGCTATTAGATTCATGCGGATTATTAAGTAAGAAGTTAGCAAGTTAATGGTTAGTAGTTAGTTGCCATGAGAGAAAAGTTAGCTACACATGTAAAAGGAGTTAGAGAAGAAAACAAAGACAAGTTAAGAGAGCACCTTTCATAAATTGTCACCTTCTATTACAAGCACTCTTGCTTCCCAATCATGTACCACTCTCTCTCCTATTACAAGATTTACAAGAAATGAAAAACACAAGGGACGAAGATGAAGAACACTAACCTAAACTACCCTAAACTACAATAAGGAGATGAAACTATCCTAAAATATTGCATATCTCTGCTCTGAGAAACCCCAAGGGGTATTTATAGGCACCAAGGGAAAGGGGGGCCAGGGGTCAAACCCTGGCCCAAAGTACGAGCGCGGCCGAGCCCGTACGGCCGCAAAAACGCTGCCCAGGCCGTGTTTCCGCGGCTCTTCTAGAGCAGCGCGCGGCGCTTTCTGCCGCGCGCTGTCACGTTTGTCCCTGTCGGTTGCAGGTCCCGGTTTCTGGTGTTGACCCTCTGATTTTGACGAATCAGCTCACCAAAGTCAATGGCTATATTATAGGCCTTTAATCACCCATTAAATGTGATTTAGTGTCTTCTTCTTCATTGTACACTATGGACCTAGAGACATGCAAGAGAGGTATTATTAGCAGATTTAATATTAAATAAATGTGAAGATGTGGTATAAAACATGCAGTTTTAGAGACTAATCACTGAGCTGTCGAACTCACTCCTTCAAGTTTCATGTTTTTCAGGTCGTGGCGAGTTAAAGACCAAGTTTTAAGCCTTAGGCATTTCGTTGGGAATTTTTCTTGAAAGAAAAAGTATTAAAGTTGTAATTATGTGCCACTTGTAAAGTTTCTTGTTGTATATATACACAGCTTTATTTGATACGCAATTGTAGCATGTATTATATTTGTAGAATGAATTTATACCTAGATGAGTTAAATTTTGATGATTATGATTATCTTGAGTTGGAGTCATAGATACTTTCTGTGTTGAATTATAGAAGCCGAGAGTTGTACTCTCGAGCTCATTATGTTATGATTTTTGGAGTGTTATATATAGATAGTAGGCGATGTCAACCCGAAATATTATTATGTTAAGTGAATGATTGTTGAGTTTGATATATAATGTGTTAGACATATCAATGACAACACGTGATCCATGTGAAAGACACCCCTTATGAAATCAATCAGATCTTAAATCTCTCCATGATTATAGGAACACATGGGACTTATGGGATTCATGCACCATGTGTTTCTCATTCTTTCTCTCAGTCAATATTTTCCTATTATTTCTCTCAGTCAACCTTTTCCTATTGTACCTCCTAAGTCAGTGTAAACATGTGACCAATATGTGTATATAAATACAACCAAGAACCATAGCTAATGGTGTCTTGTCTTTACACAAATAAGTCTTCTTCTTATTGTTTATCTTGGTATCAGAGCAACTCCTGTACCATGTCGAGTATTTCTTCTTCATCTTCCCTCACCTCCATCCAAACACTTGCATCCATGGTTACTCTCAATCCCAACATCACTTATTTTCTAAATGTCAAACTCGATAAGGAAAACTATCTGCTGTGGCATTCCCAGTTCCTTCCTCTTCTCAAGCTCCACGATCTCGAAGGCCTCGTCGACGGAACCTCTCTATGTCCGGTCCGGTTCCTTCCTTCTACCGAGAAGGATGCTCAGCCCACTATCAATCCAGAATACACTCACTGGATCAAGCTTGATCAGATGCTCTTATGTTGGCTTATCTCCCGCTCATTGAGGCTGTTCTTGCTCATGTCGTCAGCCTCACCACATCTCGTAATGTGTGGTGCTCTCTGGAGCGAATCTTTGCGTCACCCTCCAGAGCTAGAGTGCAGCAACTCAAATATCAGCTACACACTGTCAAGATGGGCAACTCTTCTATGTCAGAGTACATCCAGTCTGTCAAGTCCATCGTGGATAACCTGGCAGCAGTGGCTAATCCAGTTGTTGACTCCGACCTCGTCTCTACCTTGCTCAGTGGTATGTCTCTCGAATATGACTCGTTCGTCACCTCCGTCAACACACGAGTCGACCCTGTACTATTAGAAGAACTCATCGGCCTCATGCTTAGCTAGGAGATTTATCATGGGCGTGTTATCACTTCACCAGACTTGACAACCCTCATCTCCCCTTCTCATGCGGTTCATACTGTTTCCCGCACTCCAAGCTACCATTCAGCTCCATCTTTTTTCCGTGGTCGTGGACGTGGCTGAGGCAGGGAGCGCGGTCATGTCGTGGACGTTCCTTCTTACCGTCACATCAGTCCACCGGTGGTCGACCACAATGCCAGATCTGCAACCGTTTTGGCCATTATGCTAACGAATGCTACAATCGTTATGATGATTCGGCTAGCCCAACTGCTCTTCTTCACTCTTATGGGAATAGTCCAGTCGATTCCAACTGGTATGTTGACTCCGGAGCCACTCACACCTAACGGCTGACATTGCGAATCTAGCAGCTCACTCTGAATATCAAGGACCCGATAGAGTTCGCATGGGTAACAGGACAGGTTTGCCTATCCGAGCTACTGGTGATTCTTTATTGTGTTCTCATGTTTCTTCATTTGTCTTGAAAAACCTTTTACATGTTCCTGATATCACCAAAAATCTTTGTCTGTTAGTCAATTTACTGCTGATAATAAAGTCCTTGAATTTCACCCTGACTCTTGTTTTATCAAGAATCTCTCTACTCGGAAAACTCTACTGCGGGGACAACTTAAGGATGGTTTGTATGTCTTCTCCCTGGGGAATCATAACTTCATCACCTCTCCCCAGGCTCTTCTCGGTGAGCGTGCATCTTCCTCCGTCTGGCATGAGCGCCTAGGTCATCCCTCCACCAGAGTTGTCTCCAGTGTTTTATCTCAGCATCAACTTCCTTTCCTCCCTGACCGTGTTGGTACCCCTCTCTGCATCCCCTGTCAGCAAGGAAAAAGTCACCGCCTTCCTTTTTCGTCATCTCCCACGATTGATATTGCTCCTTTAGAGCTTATTCACTTCGATCTATGGGGTCCGTCTCCTGTGTCCGCTGCAAGTGGTCATCGCTATTATATTAGCTTTATAGATCACTACAGTAAGTATGTTTGACTTTATCCTTTGATAAATAAAAGTGATAATTTCTCCATTTTTCTTGAGTTCAAAATTCATGTAGAAAAATATTTTGGGCGTTCCATTAAAGCACTCCAAACTGATGGTGGTGGCGAGTTCATCAAATTTAAACCTTACTTGTCTTCTCAGGGTATCGCTCATCGCTTATCCTGTCCACACACTAGTGCCCAAAATGGCACCGCAAAAAGAAACACCGCCACCTTGTCGAGACTGGCCTTACTCTTCTAGCTCGGTCAAATGTTCCATTTCATTACTGGCCCTATGCTTTCCAAATTGCCTCATTTCTCATTAATAGATTGACCACCCCCGTCCTCCATAATCTCTCTCCCTACCAAAAATTATTTCATAAAATACCTGACTACCTTTCCTTACGAATTTTTGGTTGTGCTTGCTACCCTCATCTGCGTCCATACCAAACTCATAAGTTTAGTTTTCGGTCCACTCAATGTGTCTTCTTAGGTAACTCGACTTCGCATAAAGGTTATCAATGTTTCCATGTCCCCTCTGGTCGTATTTACATCTCTCGAGATGTTGTGTTCAACGAATCTTCCTTTCCTTTCCATTCTTCTCAGCCCTCCCTCTCTCCCCCCTACTCCCACGCCTTCACCACCGATCCACATCTCCATGCCTCTGTTATCTTCCATTGTTCTGTCCCCTCTTCTCATGCGATCCCCACCATTGGCTCTTCTCCTCCTCCACTACCACCTTAATCACATACTCTTTCTCCACCACCTCCACCAGCACCCGCCGATGAGTCCTTCTCCCCATCCTCATCCTCAGGCTCTCCCAGTCCCCTCCTATCAGGACCCACCATATGGTCACCAGAACACAGGATAACACCAGAACACCAAAAGTCTAGCTAGCCACCCGGTATCCCATGCCTACCTGTCTCATGGCTGACTTGGCCACCACTCCTGTCGAACCCACATGTTTCACGCAAGCTTCTAAAGATCCCAAGTGGCGCCAGGCAATGGACACTGAGATGAATACCTTGCTTAAGAATAAACTTGGTCCCTTGTGCCATACCACCCTACCATGAATCTGGTTGGTTGTAAATGGGTTTTCAAGTTAAAACATAAATCTGATGGTTCTGTTGACAGGTATAAGGCCCGCCTGATGGTTAATGGCTTTAATCAACAACCAGGATTAGACTATGGTGAGACATTCAGTCCGGTCATCAAACTGACAACTGTCCGTACCGTGTGCAGTCTGGCCGTCTCCAAGGGATGGTCTATTCGACAGTTGAATGTGAATAATACATTTTTGCAGGGTTTTCTTACTGAGACAGTCTACATGGAACAACCTTCGGGGTTCATCAATCTCGCTCATCCCAATCATGTATGCAAGCTTCACCGCATTATCTATGGCCTCAAACAGGCTCCACGGGCCTGGTTTTCTCGCCTCAGCAGTTATCTAGTCACATTGGGCTTTGTGGGCTCCAAGTCCGACATGTCTCTCTTCTTCCGACGGGTCGGGACAGATCTTCTTCTGGTTCTTATCTATGTGGACGACATCATCATCACAGGTAATGACTCACGGGCTATCACTCGTCTTATTCAAGAACTAGGCCGGGAGTTCTCATTAAAAAACCTCGGTCCACTGCACTATTTCTTGGGCGTGGAGTGTCATCATACACCCTCAGGTCTATTTCTCTCTCAACAGAAGTACATCTGTGACTTGCTTCTCCGACTCAAGATGGATGGTGTCAAGCCTGTTAGCTCTCCTATGGCCACTTTCTGTAAGCTATCCAAGATTGTTGGCAAGTCTCTCTCTGACCCCTTTATCTATCGAAGTACTGTTTTGGCTCTACAATACTTAAGCTTTACCAGACCCGATATTGCCTTCTCGATGAACAAGGTTGCTCAGTTCATGCAAGCTCGAACCGATGAGCACTAGAGCGCTGCAAAACGGATCCTCCGTTACCTCAAATCTACCATTCAACATGGCCTTTTTCTCTCTCGTCATTCTTCTGTACAGCTTACTGCTTACATCGACGCAGATTGGGCAGGGTCGATCGATGATCGAAAATCTACCAGTGGCTATTATGTCTTTCTTGGTACAAATCTCATTTCTTGGAGCTCGAAGAAGCAGTGTACTGTGGAACGATCTAGCACTGAGGCAGAGTATAGGGGCGTGGCCAATGCTGCAGCAGAGGTCGTTTGGTTGCATTCATTACTTCGTGAGCTTGGAGTTCCGCAATCTCCCCCAATAGTTCTCTGTGACAACCTCGGTGCAATATATCTCTCGATCAATCCTATTCGTCACTCTTGCTCCAAACATGTTGAGATCGACATTCATTTTGTGAGGGACTATGTAGCCAATGGAGTCCTGGATGTTCGATTTTTCAGCACTAAAGACCAACTAGCAGACATCCTTACTAAGCCTTTGAGCTCTTTAAGATTTTCTTTGTTGAAGAACAAGCTCTCGGTTCTTTCGAACCCGCTTCGCTTGTGGGGGGGTGTTAGAGATATCAATGACAACACGTGATCCATGTGAAAGACACCCCTCATGAATCAATCAGATCTTAAAATCTCTCCATGATTATAGGAACACATGGGATTCATGGGATTCATGCACCATGTGTTTCTCATTCTTTCTCTCAGTCAATATTTTCCTATTATTTCTCTCAGTCAATGTTTCTTATTGTACCTCCTAAATCAGTGTAAACATGTGACCAATATGTGTATATAAATACAACCAAGAACCATAGCTAATGGTATCTTGTCTTTACACAAATAAGTCTTCTTCTTATTGTTTATCTTAATGTACTTGGATTAAGATAAACTGAGTAGGCTGATATTGATATATGTTGTATTTGGGCAAGTGACTAAATACAGGGGAGACGGTGCTGAAATTTTGAACTTTTATATTTTAAGACGGATAATTATTTTTTCCTGAATTGAGATTTGTGAAGGATTAAGATAATGAAATATGGGACTATTACACTAGGGCACAATATGCACTTACATAAGCACATAATGATAATGACTTGTTATGAGTCATCAATTGTAAATCAGCTTTTGAAATGTGGAATGATTTGATTATTATCCATGAGGGTACATCTCAAGTAAAAAAATCTAAAACTGATATACTTTATTCACAACATAAAAATTTCTATATGGATGAAAGTGAATCTATTAATGAGATGTTAACTTGTTAAGATCATTAATGGCCTTTCTTCCTTAGGTGACGCCATTGATAATAATCAAAAGATAAGGAAAGTGATTAGAGCTCTTCCCAAATCTTGAGAAGTGAAAGCTGCTAACCTCAAGGAACTCAATGATTCGGAGGAGATGGGCTTCTCTGGCTTTATTTGGAATATCAAAACTCACGAGATGGAGATGAAGGTTCAAAAAGAAAGAGAACCTCAAAAGAAGAACATCACATTTAGAGCTATTCCATCCATAGCAGAAGATGATGAGTCTATGGACGAGGATGAAGAAGACGACTTTGCTATGCTCGTTAGAAAAGTTGGCAAGATGTTCTACAAGAAAGGTAGAATGAGCAACTTCTGAAGAAAAAGAATGCAAGGCAAGGGTGACTGAAGGAAAGAGGATATAGATCCATGCTATAATTACAAGAAGTCGGGATATCTAATTACCGATTGCCTGTCTCTCAACGCTACCTCCTCTAAAAGGCCACGAAGAAGGCCATGGTGGCCACATTGGACGATTTGGAAAGCGAATCCGAAGAAGAGGTGGACATCGTCAATGTGTGTTTTATGACCAATGATGAGCATCTCACCAAGGTAAATCCAAAACTACAACTCAATGATTGAGACATAACTATGGATGAGCTTGCTAGTGTATTTCAAGAATTGCAACATAGATACGAGCTTTCAAAAGAATAAAACAAGAAATTAAGAAAAGAAAATGATATTTTTGAAAATAAGTTGGATATTATTTTAAATAAAAAGAGGATTTATTAATTTGTTTTGAAAAAGTGAAAAAGAATTTTGATTAGCATAAACTTGTTTGAAAGGGTAAAAGCATTAAAATTATTTTGATAAAAATGAATTTGATTGCATGAAAAAGAGAATAAACGTTTTGGATGATACTTTAAAGAAATGTGCTTTTGATTTTAACATGATTAGTTCTTTGTTTATTAAGATGAAAACTTAAGAGAAATATTCACCACAAGCACAACACATAAAGCATGCTCACAATGCACAAAACACACACCATGCTTATTTGTATGGCAAGACGTACTCATGTACACATTGTGACCGAAAGGGGCACCTTGCACAATTTTGCTATAGTATATTAAATTTAAATAACAACAATATTTGGATTCGCAAGGATACTAACTCCCAAGGATCTAAAAAGATAAGGATACAAAGAACACACCAATTTTACATGATATAGGTGTGTCCTTTTTCAAGACTTGGGGGGAGTTGATGCCTTGATGGTGGGTGCATTATTATTGGAAGGACAAATCTATTTAGTGCATCATTATCAAGGAGATAAGATGGAGACACCACCTTTGTGTAAAATGAAGATTGCTATCTAAAGTTGTATCACTGAATCTCCATCTATTTAAGTTTTCTTGTCTATATATCTGATAATAGCCTAGACTTTACATATAAATTGTTTGACTATTAACCATACATGTATGCTAGTTAAAATAGACATTTTGATGATTGTTTATTAAGCACAAAAATTCAAGAAGGTAATTAAGGTCCTCAATTCATAATCTAGAGAAATTATAAGGAGAAGTTCAGAGCCCTTCAAGAGTATACGACTTCATTTCTTGAAATTTTAGCTTAATACATGTTTTAAAATTTGATGATTTAGATACTTGTGCAATTATCTTGAACATATGTGATTTATGCCAAAATTTTATGAGCTTATGATGTATTTGCCTTGATTAAGAGTGAATTAAATATTGTTGATATAGATTTAAAATTTAATTGTTAAAATGATATATTTCAAAATTTTGCAAAATCTTTGGACATTAATAGTTGATGCTTTGAACATATAATTTTTGAAAATAATCTCTATGAAAATTGATGGTATATTTCCATTGGTATTTTAATTGGTATATTTCCAATATGATTTACTAAATAATTTCTCATAATTTATTTTAAGAGTTATTTATAAAACTAAGGTCTTTTAAAGTATAAATAAAAAATTTTGATTTTTGGGTTGTCCCGGTCGACCGAGAGTTTGAGAGACTCTGGAACTTCTAAAATCCAATATCAGCCGACCGCCCGGGCGACCGAACTTTTTACAGGGATTTCTATTTCTCTTAGTCGATCGACTGCTGAGTCTGCAAAAACAGCAGATTCGAAGGTCGGTCGACCGCCAATCGACCGAACGACAGATTCAACCTATATTAACTATTTTAAAAACTAAATCCCTAATTCCTTCTCCTTTCTTCTCTTGCTGCTCTCAACCCACTCACTATTTCTTCAAAATCCAGCCATATTAACTCAATGTTTTTCAAATCTCATTTGGTTTCTATATCTAGAGCTGATTTGTGGTGGATCTCCTCTTCAATTTTGGTAAAATTTCTGAATCTCACTCTATTTCAATTCCAATCTCAGTTCTTTCAATTTTCTTGTTATTTCTCTTATTGATTCATCATGTCTTCTGAGAGACCTAGATTTGATAAGCATGACAAATCATAGAAACCAGATCCTAAAGCTAAACCCTATAATCATCGTCCTTTTGTCTCTGAAAGTGCTAGATATAAACATTCTATGCCTTGTAAAATGTAGGTTATATCTGGTAGGTTAGTAGTACTTAATGATTTTGAGCATCTCAATCTTGGCCAAATTTTTAGGCCAATCATCTTGAATACTTTGTTTCCATCAATGAACAAGTCTACCGAGTCTTGCAGCCATTTTCTATTCGAACTTGTTCTTTCATGAGAATGTGATTTATTCTAGGGTAGGAAATTATGAATGAAAATTCTCTTAGAAGTTTTTGCTTGAGGCCTCCAGCTCTCGTGTGATGGTGCTGATATCTATAATTATGATCTTGAAGATTTTGAATACCTTGAAAATGAATCCCCATATATTACTTCCATTTGCTTCATAACGATGATAATCCTGCCTTGGTCAAGTATAAAAAAGTGAAGTACTATACTCCCACTCCTTAAATTCGTGCCAAGATTGTCTTCTATATCCACCTTCCTAAATTGGAAGAATATAATCATGCTAGGGATTGTGCCTCACTTCTCATCTATTGCCTTCTGAAAGGCATTAAAATAAATATCCCCAAGATCATTATTGACTTCATGCTTTCTGAAAATCTCCTGCTCCCAAGTAGGAATCTTCTTTTTGGGATAATGATTACTCAACTCTTTAAATACTTCAAAATTGATGTTTCTTGTGAGATTGTTTTTGCTCCTTCTGTAAACATTGATCGCCCTACTTATAAGGATGCAAGCAGGAGCTTTTGAGTGTGCCCATGTCCCTCAAGCATAACCTCCTCCAGAATTTGATTCCAGTTCATCTTCCTCCTCTATACAACTCACTACTTTAACAGATAAGATGAACTATTGAGCTCAGTTCCTCCTCTTCCTCCAAAAATATTCTTGCTAATCAAGCAGAATTTTGGAATTACATTGCTCACATGTGCTAGGCCAGTCGATATCTCCAAGAGTGCAATGATTTTTTCTTTTCTAAGAACGAGTGGCCTCTTCCTATGCCCTATGGCTATTCTTAGCGTCTACCATTTGTAGGCCCTCGCCGATAAGTTTTTATCAACCAGTCATTGATCCTCCAGATGATTCTCTCTACGCACCCGACACCGACTTCATCGAGGAGCAGGATTGATCTCACCTTTTGATGTTCGCAAAAAGGGAGAGAAATATCGGCGTTGGAAGCCATGGGAGATCCTAAGATTTATTTATCTTTATCTATTTTGTGTACTTTTGTTTCAAAAACACTTGGCATGTATAACTCCTTATTTAACTCTATGACTTTGGATTATGCTTTAAATTATGGTTTGTAATTTGAATGATGGTTTGTTAACATACTTTATGATTATGTTTTGGATTATGTTATGTATGTTAGACTTATTATGTTTTAAAGTCTAATTTATTTTGGGCCTAATCAAGTCAATTGGATATTTGCACCCGCCCACTTAACCTATGTTGTTTGACCCAATAAAGAATTGATCAAACCTAAATGGTTTGGGTCTAGACACGTTTTCAATTACACTTAGCCATGAGTGTATTTAAATTAGAATGTGGAACTCATCACACGTGTGGAACTCGTGTTATAAATCAAAGGCCTAGATTTATGATGAGTTGAACTAGGGTTTCTTGATGCTATATATATACCATGAGTAGGGTTCCCTCTCCACCAACAATAACAATAACCATCTATCTCTTAAAGGCCTCTCATCTCCTCTAAGGATAAAGAAGAGAACTTGGTGGCTAGAGAGAAGAATCCTCTCCCTCAACTCCGGCGTTCTCGAGATCGTGCAACCTTCGACATCCTCTTCCTGATGGAATCAGGTATGCGTAAAACCCTCCTTCCCTTTGATCATGATAAATAGACTTACAGTATATGTGTAGATCTTGTATGGAATAAATTTAGATCTAACAATTGGTATCAGAGTCTCCTCTTTATCAGATCATCGGGATATAAAGTAATAACATTTTGATCTCGATTTATGAAAATTATGAATCTCTGTATTTAATTCAATAAAGATTATTTTTTGTGTCTCAAATAATTGAATTAAATTGGAGATGATTAAATTAAATTCATGTATATATTTTTATGGTTTAAATCTGTGTGTTTTTTTATTTATTTTTTGATTCTTTAAAAAAAATGCCTGTGCGTGGCAGGACGCGCGCATGCCTGCGTCCACAAGGGAAAGATAAAAAAAAAATTTTAGGTTCCTGCGCTGGAAGCACCAGCGCATGCTGTAAAGTAATATAAAAAAAAGAAATTGAATACAGAGCAGGCGCCCTGCAGGCACTTGCATGCGGGCGCCTCATGCAGGGCCCCGCCGGCACCATAGGTCGGCGGCACACAGAGGCAACGCGATTTTTTTTTCCTTATTGTGGGTTAGGGTTTCTTAATTTGGGATTGTGAGATTGATTAAGATTGAATTTTTGATATAGTACAAAATTTAAATTTAATAAGGAAACTCATTTAATCTATTCTTAGTTGTTCTCACATTAAAGCTAATTGGGTTTTATCCAGTTTATTTAAACCCGGCCCATAAGAAAGGAAACCAATAACCTAACCATTGCGGGTTAGGTCTGATTCAGACCCGATAAGCACTGCAGATCCGTTTTGCCAATAAAAACTTCAATTAGCCGTTACGGGCTCATACGAACTCTGTTTTTGGGCATGTAAACAACCGTTTTGAAGCTCTTGACGAGCACTACAGTATTACAGGAACTATACATGTCAAAATAGTAGTTAGTTGACATAAAGAAGGCATTGAAGTGTTTATTTATCATGGTTATATTTACCCTTACATGCTTCCGCTTCATTAATATTTATATTATTGCTTATATTGTCTAGCATGATGAATATTGATGTGTACTATAGTTAATAACACACAGATAAAGATATATACATGTTCAAGCTAAAGAATTTATAAAAGAGCTAATTTAATTGCGTATGTAGTTCATGCGGTCAATAGCCGGCCCAAAGGAAGACTATTGTTTGGCCGAATTATGTACGGCGTGGGATACTTGATGTGGGTAATGCAAGTGGAGAATCTTCGTGTGTGGTAATCGGCCCAAAGGAAGGTTGTCACACTATAGGCCCATATTGCATTACCCTCATTAACTAGTCCGATGGCGGAACAAGAATCCAGACGCATAAATTTGTGTCGTCCATGCGTATGACAATCGGCCCAAAGGAAGGTTGTCATTATGGCCGGGTCATTACATATATTATATGGTCAATATAGATTACTTAAACTTTGGGACCAATCCCATAAAGTGACAGTCGGCCCAAAGGAAGGCTGTTCTCTTATATAGGACCTAGACTTTACGATATCTATATTGGGCCAGTACAGTGTTGGCATATAGAGACACAACTTGTTCTGAAAGTTTAACCGGCAGCTCTATCGGTTAAACTGGTTGCATTTTCTGAAATTCATTTTTATGGCTATTATAGTAGAATTTTATTAAATGTAATGTTTATGTTAAATTGATGAGAAATTGTACATTTATGTAGTATAAATTGAATGGTACAAACTTTAAAAAGTGATAAGACCATGAAAATGATCGTTCTTGAATTCATGCACCTAGAATACACATTAAAGATTGATGGATCTCTACTATCACTAATAAAAGTTCAGTAAAGAAAAGGTCAATTATGGTAAGTGGGAGAGATCTTACAAGAAGTGTCTAATGGTCATAAAGTACACTATTCCTATAACTATTAGGAGTTCTATACCTGATAAAGTCAGTGCTCACTTAGCATCCAGGGTAAACTTCTAATAAGAAAAGGAAAGTGAAACTAAAGGGAGGAACATAAACACCACTACAGTGGCTGATCCTAAGTGGCAAAAGTGTAGAAAAAGTAGCCTAAGGTCATTGCATACTTCTTCTGTAAGAATGTAAACCACCTCAAGTAGGAATGCATAAGTATCAGAAATGACTATTTAGCGGGTATATCTCATATTTATGTTTGTTCTGAGATTAATTTAGCTTTAGTGCCACTTTATAAATTATGAATAGATAATTCACATAAGCGATTCAATGCGAAACTTTCAAACCCAAAGGAAGCCCAGCCCAGCTGAGCGATAAGTATACATGGGTGATGGAAATAAAGTTGCAATTAAAGTTGTTGGAGTTTGTAGGCTTAAATTAGATTCTGTTTTTTTTTTTTTAGATTTGGATGAGACTTTATATGTACCGTCCTTTTAGGTGGAATCATATTTCTATTTCATTTGTTAGACAGATCTAGTTTTACTGTCACTCTTAAAAATGAAATGCTTAGTCTACTTTCTAAATCTAAAGTTGTTGGTACTAGAATTCTGATTGATGGCTATATAAATTGAAATTTCATGCTTTATATACTGAATCTCTATATGTGAATAGCATAGGCACTAAGCGAAAATTAATTAAAGAAACATTAGAAAGTTTGGTACTAGACGAAGTTCAGGTGTCTTAATTTGGTGTATACAGACATTTTGGTCCATTCCCTACAGCTTCTTGGAATGATCATGAATATTTCATCACTTTTTACAGACAATTACTCTCGTTATAGGTACCTACAGTTGTTCCATGAGAAATTCTAATCATTGGACATATTTAAAGCCGTTAGATCTGATCATGGTGGTGAGTACTATGACAGATATGATGAATCAGGTAAATGTCCAGAATCATTTGTCAATTTCTGAAAGAGTGGTATTATCGCTTAGTACACCATATCAGGGACACCTCGTCAAAATGGTATTGCTGAGAGATAAAATCACACACTAAAGGATATGATTGGGAGTATGATAGCTCACACTACTCTACCAGAGTCATTATATATTAAAGCCTTAAAATGGTTGTCACCTCCTTAATAGAATACCTAGCAAAATAGTAACTAAACCCCGTATGAGTTATGGACTGAGAAAACTCTCAGTATTAGGCATCTACATGTTTGGGGTTGTCCAGCGGAAGCTCGGCTATATATACCATATAAGAAGAAGTTGGACTCAAGAACAGTTAGCTGTTTATTTGTAGGGTATTCTGAGAGGTATAAAGGCTTTAGTTTTATTGTCCCTCCACTAAGAACATAAAGACGGATTGCTAAAATTTTTGAGAATATTCAGAACAGTGGGAGTTAACTACATAAAGATTTTATATTTAAGAAAGAACATATTGTTATACCCATGACAATTGTTCCAAATGATAAAGTAGTTGTTCCACTTCAAGATGAAAATACAGTTGCATCCTTACAAGATGCATATACAGTTCATCCTGAAGTAGATCATGCTGGTGAGGTAGAAACTGAAAATTCTCAACCACAAGTGCCTAGGAGATCAACTAGGGAGAGGAGATCAGTCATTGCAAATGACTATATATAGTTTATCTCCAATAGCATGAGTTTGACATAAGGCTAGAGGATGACCTCGCATCCTTAAATGAGGCCAAACTCAACATTCACTCCAGTAAGTGGTCAAATGTCATGAAAGATGAGTTAAAATCTATAAAAGACAATGATGTTTGGGATTTAGTAGAGTTACCTGAAGGAAAGAAACCGATTGGTTGTAAATGAGTATTCAAAACCAAGCGGGATTCGAAAGGTAATGTCGAAAAGTATAAGGCACATCTTGTCACAAAGGGATCCACTCAAAGAGAGGACATTGACTATAAGGAGACTTTCTCCCTGTTTTTCATGAAGCATCTTTTTAGGATTATTATTATGGCACTGGTGACTTACTTTGACCTGGAGTTATACCAAATGGATGTTAAGATTGCCTTTCTTAATGGTAGCATTAAGAAGGAAATCTGTATGGTGCAACTAGAAAGTTTTAAAGTGAAGGTTTCATAATATTTGGTTTGCAAATAAAGAAATTCATTTATGGTTTAAAGCAAGCATCCCGTCAATAGTATTTGAAATTGATCAAGTAATATCCGATTTTGGTTTTAAGGAGATTGTAGATGATCAATACATTTACCAAAATCTAAAGAGAGTAGACTTATATTTCTTGTGCTATATGTGGATGACATTCTACTAGCAAGTAACGATATAGATCTTCTACTTAAGATCAGAGTTTTCTCTCAAAGAATTTTGAGATGAAAGATCTTGGAGACGCTTCTTTTGTGATAGGCATCCAGATTCAACGTGACAGGACACATGGAATATTGGTTTATCACAAAAGGCCTATATCGATAAGGTGCTAGATAGATATGGCATGAAGAATTGCTCTAAGGGAGATAAGTTAAGTCTACTCTAATGTCCCAAGAACGATCTACGAAAAGAGCAAATGAAAGACGTTCCATATGCATTGGCGGTTGGATGTCTGATGTGTGCTCAAGTTTATACCCATCCAGACATAGCATATACCATTGAGAAACTTGGCAGATACTTAATCAATCATGGGATTGATCTCTAGGAGACTGCGAAGAAGGTAATGTGATATCCATAGAAGACTACATGAAATCTGATTAGTTGCAGCTGATTAGATACACAGATTCAGATTATACTGTATGTATCGACAATAGAAAGTCCACTTCATGTTACATTTTTCTTATTGTAGGAAGATGGTGGATTTAGTCGAGAGGCCATTACAGCTACACTGTGACAATAAGAGCTATAAACCTCTACTGCAATAGTGACAAGAGTTCAGTAAAGTCAAAACATATCGACATCAAGTTTCTTGTCATCAATGATAAAGTTCGGAATCATATTTTATCTGTTGATAGTGATGACACTATTCTTAACATTACAGATCCACTCATTAAAGGACTTTCACCTAAAGTATTCTTAGAGCATATTGCTCATATGGGGATGACTAGTCATTATGATATCCTGATTTTGTGGGAGTGGATAATTTTATGTAACAGACATTATTTCTAATTGCACTTTATGGATATTTGTTGATTCTGATAAATAAATTTATAACTGCTTTTCCTAAAGTTTACTTTTGCGTATTTGAGTTTGTTAAATTAGCAGTTAGACTCATTGGAGTCATAAAGTGAGACTCGTTGGAGTCATAAGGCTAGACTCGTTGGAGTCATAAAGTGGAAACCAGTTGGAATTGTACCTTATTTGATCAGAGGACATTTCCATGCCACAGGTCCACATTTGATTTATGTCGTTAGGGGTTCTGAAACTTGTGATGTGGAAGGTCCTACCTCGATTATACAGAAGGTAACGATCGCCATGTTCGGTGGCAGGATACTTAATGGACCAGATTGTTTTGAAACGTGGTTTTGTCGACGGTTAAAGTTTTGACGTCATAAAGTTATGCATAATATCTATTCAGTATGACTTGCTTGGCCCAAGTGGGAGATTGTTAGACTTATTATGTTTTAAAATCTAATTTATTTTGGGCCTAATCAAGTCAATTGGATATTTGAACCCGCCCACGTAACCTATGTTGTTTGACCCAATAAAGAATTGATCAAACCTAAATGGTTTGGATCTAGACACGTTTTCAATTACACTTAGCCATGAGTGTATTTAAATTAGAATGTGGGACTCATCACACGTGCGGAACTCGTGTTATAAATCAAGGGCCTAGATCTATGATGAGTTGAACTAGGGTTTCTTGATGCTATAATATACCATGAGTAGGGTTCCCTCTCCACCAACAACAACAATAACCATCTCTCTCTTAGAGGCCTCTCATCTCCTCTAAGGATAAAGAAGAGAACTTGGTGGCTGGAGAGAAGAATCCTCTCCCTCAACTCTGGCGTTCTTGAGATTGTGCAACCTTCGACATCCTCTTCCTGATGGAATCAGGTATGCCTAAAACCCTCCTTCCCTTTGATCATGATAAAGAGGCTTACAGTATATGTGTAGATCTTGTATGGAATAAATTTAGATCTAATAATGTATAGTTTCTCATGTGTTTCTATATACCTTTTTGTGTCTGCATGTTTTTGGAGGTGGGTGGTTTGGGTGGATGGTGGCCTATTTATGCTTAGTATTCTCATATTGCTTATTTATTGTGTGCATCTTAGAGCTTTAAATTGATATATCTTATAGTTGCAAATGGACTATATTGAAATATTATCATGCATATCTTCAGGGGAGCTTTGTAAGAAGCTCTCTCCATAGTTGTTTTTTGAATAACTCCATGAGTTTTGCCATTATCAAAAAAGGGAGATTGTTAACCCAAAGGTCCATCACTAACGTTTTGATGATGGTTAACTTATGTAGTTATTATATTAATGAACTTATGATTATTTAAATTACAAGTTTAATAAGATCATAATTTATTTATATAGCTTTAACAAAAGACTCAAAGTCAAGCTTGAAGCTAACACACATTAATTCAAGAGCTTAAGCGCAAAGAACGAATCATATACTTAAGAGGAATTCAAGCTCGAGGAATCAAATTCAAATGTATTGAAGCATCTCTAAAAAAATAGAATAATTCATTTAAGTAAAATTTATTTTTGTTAAAATCTTGTCTAGAGTTTGGAAGGCTCATTGATATATACACACACACACAATTTATACCAAGTTTTCTTGCATAAATTGAAAAAAAAAATTAGTATTGAATTTCATTTTTAGAAATTCATTTTGAGAAAAATGATCCTGAAAAGATTTATTTCAAAAAGTTTTTTTTTATTTCAAAAAAAGTTTCAAATTTTACAAGTCATGTTGATTCTTGATCACATGTACTTTGTTAAAAAGAATTTATATGAACTTATTTTTACAAGATTTAACAAAGTATTTTTAAAAGGTTTTCAATAGAGCTTTTAAAATACAATATACATGAGAATTTTGGTAGTACTGGTTGACCGGTCAGTCGACCGCCAACAGAGCTTGCTCTGCGGGTCGACCATCCAGTCGACCGAATTTGCATAGGCTTGTGCACATATCCAAGCTGTGCATGTCAGTTGACCAATCGGTCGGCCGTAGATTTTGCAGTGCTCTCTGTGCAATCACCTAGGGGGTGAATAGGTACGTGCTAATCAAATGCAGAAATAAAAACTTTTATACTAATTAAAAACTTAACAAAATGGATAATCAAAGAATGAAGTCAAATTTACGGTGAATGCATGGGTCTAGAACTTCTCCTCAAAATTTCTTTTAATTAAGAGTTGAGGTGCTTCAATAACTCTCTTAGTTCAAACAAGTATAAGCATATAGAACTATACCAAGCAAGTAAGATAGATAAGTAATATAAGTATGCAAGATATATAAATACAAGTGAGTAGAGAGAAAGCAATCGCAAACATGAAAGAATTGTTTCGAGATTCGAGCCACTTGCTTTGCGTCCCCACCTTCACCACAATGAAGGATCTCCAATATAATTGATCCCGCAAGATCACATGGTGCCACAACTATTGGATTTCTTATTTTGATGATTTGATGATAACAATATAACTATGTGTACTAATATCTTATGCTGTATTCAAAGCTAAGCTATCTGTCTATCAAACTAATATCAAGCTCATAACTGATGTATCAAGGCTCAAGTGAAGATTCAAGAAGATTTATTGAAGACATGTAACATTCAAATTGTTGTAATTTTATTTTTCATGTCTTAGGAGTTGTTATAAAAGTATCGAACACACCACCCTAAAACCAAAATAGCTTGTTTTGCATGTATTAGTCGACCTATTCTTTGGTCCAGTCGACTAATGCCTCCTACAGAATCTAGATCATCTTCTGTTACCTTGTCCAGTTGACCGATGATATATATCAGTCAACTATTGTACTTCAATAGACTCTAGGTTTTCTCAGTTTGACTTGATCAGTCAACTGATGTGATCAGTTGATGGATGTTTTGGACTAGTTAACTGACAGTTCACAAATCCTATTTCTCAGTCGACCAAGCCAGTCGACTAAGTTGTCTGAATAGGCACTTATCAGTCAACTGAGATATCTTCTAGTAGACTGATTTGGCAGTTTATAGTTGTTATTATTCTGATCTATTGACATCTATTCCCTCCTTTCTAATAGCTATTTTATTGAATTTTAAAATGTCCAATAACTGGTTTTCAATTGCCAAAAGCCTTATAAATAGCTAGGGATTCTTGGACTTTGATTCATACATTCATTCCAAACTCTTGACCTCAAAAATTCTGAAATTTTTGTCAAGATATAAAAGTTCTCTCTCATTTTGCCTTAGCCCACTTTCAAATAACTTGATAGGCAGAAGTAGAAGAGAAACCCTATAAGCCACAATAAAGAACCATTTACACTCCACATTCAAGGCTTGTAAATTGAAAGTTGTAATCAATCAAAGGTAAAAGTCTTCTCGGTATAGAGAAGAGTTGTACAGAATTGGCAAGGCTGTTATGAAGTAGTGTACATGTATTGATTTTGAAGTTCTCAAAATCAAGGTTAAGAAAAATCTTAAGCGGAGTTGCTTAGAGACTGAATGTAGGTCAAAAGGACTAAACTAAGATAAATCACTTTGTTTATGTTTACTATTTTGATTTTACTCAATGCGATTGTTTTTAGTTTTCATAGTTACAAATATCTCTAGTGAAAATTTTGTAAACACTATTCACCCCCTCTTGTGCTATAATTATGATATACAGGATCCCACACTTGGTATCAGAGCAAGATTGAAAAGACGGCAACAGATTTTCCTTCATCTCAATTCAAGGGAGGACATTCCACACAACGACCACCACTATTCGATGAATCAAACTACAACTAATGAAAGTGTAGAATGAATATCTACCTACAATCGATCAACTACGAACTTTGGAACATTATGGAAGGCATACGAGAAGCCATGAACAAACTCCGATTAATGGTCCGAGGAAAAAAATCGATCAACCTTGATGCAAAACCAATTAACACACTCTTCTGTGTCTTGAACAAAGAAGAATTCAATCGTATGTCAATGGCCACATCAGCATATCAAATATGGCACACATTACAGGTAACTTATGAAGGTATAAATAAAGTTAAGGAATCTAAAATTTTTATTCATGTGCACAGGTTTGAATGGTATAAAATGAAAGAAATGCAACAATCACTGGAATATCACAAGATTCACTGACATCATCAACTCCTTGGTTGCACTTGGTAAAACCTACATTTAAGTGGAAATGATAAGAATGGTACTTCGGGCACTCACACCAGAATGGGAAAAGAAGACCACCATTATAGAAGAGGCCAATGATCTTTCCATATTCATATTGAAAAATCTAATTGGTAACATAATGGCATACGAAGTACAAGTGCAAGAGAGAAAGAAGGATGAATAATTACAATCCAAGAAGAAAGTTCTTGCCTTTAAGATTTAGAAGATTCAGATGAAGAAGAAGAAGACAAGGCCATGATTACAAGAAACTTCAGAAAATTTTTAAGAAAAAGTAAGTTCAATAAAACTAAGCGAACTAATGAATTTTTCTTGTGTTTTAAGTGTAACAAACCAGAACACATGAAGAAAGACTGTCATTTACTTAAACCAAAAGTCAACAACTTCAACAAATTGAACAAGTTCAAGAAGAAGGCTTTTCAAGCAATATGGGATGATAGTGACTCTTCTTCCTCCGATGAAGAAGAAGAAGCCACCAAATCAGTCAACATATGTTTTATGACACAAGATGAAGAGGTACAAGAATTTTCTAATTATGATGAATTATTAAATACTTTTAATGAGTTATTCCTTGAATTCAAAATTGAAAGATTAAAAATAAGATTTGACAAAAGAAAAAGAAAAGGTGATTGAAGAAAATTTGAATCTTATATTAAAAACATTTTCTTTGGATTCTCGAATAACTGATTTGAAAAAGATATTTTATCTTTGAAAAAAAAATATGAAGAACTTTTGAAAAATATTTCAAAATTCAATAAATTGAAGCAAAATTGGAACAATTTGTTCTCTTCTTAAAAGATTTCAAATAATCAGTTTGGCATTGATTTTTCAAAAGAAAAACAAGATAAATTATTTTAGACAAGTTTTCCAAAAGAAAAATTTTCTCATGCATATGATAAGAAAGATCATATTTCATATCATTCTTATATTAAAAAGAATTCTAAAAGTTTTCCTGGTCGACCCAAATTTAAATTTATATGGGTTCTTAAAGATTTGAATTCTTTTGATAAGGATGCTTATATTAGTTCATACATAATAATATTTGTAACTCTGCTAATTATGTTTATTTTAATAAGTTAAAACCAAGTTTCAATTGGATTTGGGTTCCTAAAGGCTAATCCTTTCGGACCCTAGTGAAAACGAGTACCAAGTAAATTGTTATATCTTATAGGCAACCCAAAGAAAAGATGTATACTCGATAGTGGTTGTTCCAAACACATAACTGGATGCATATCAATGCTTTCTTCTATATAAAATAAGAATGGAGGAACAATAACATTCGAAGACAATAACAAAGAAAAAGTTATTGGTATCAACTGGTTAAGTAATCCTGATAAACCCCTTATTGAAAATATTCTTTTGGTAAGTGGTTTGAAATATAACCTCTTGAGTATTAGTTAATTACGTAATAAGGATTACAAAATTATTTTTGAAAAAGATGCTTGTCTTACTTATGATGCAAATATGATTGATGATATATTTAAAGGTATTCAAGAAATTAATATTTATGAATTATCAATAAATGCAATTTTCAGATAATTTATGTTTAATTGCTTCTAGCAATGATTCTTGACTTTGACACAAAAGATTTGATCATTTGAATATGAAAATATTTCAAAGATTTTAAAATTATGATTTGGTTTATGGTATTCTAAAACATGGTTTAAAAAGGATCATTAATGTGGATGCATGTCAACTCGGTAAGTAAATCAAATCTTCTTTTAAATCAAAAGATTTGATTTCTACTAGTAGACCATTAGAACTCCTTCATATGGATTTATTTGGTCCTACTAAAATTTTACCTTTGAATAAAAGTATATATGTATTTGTTATCGTAGATGACTATTTTCGACTTACATGGGTTACATTTTTGAAAAATAAAAAGATACTTTTAATGAGTTTGCAAGTTTTTGTAAGAGAATTCAAAATAAAAAGTCTCTAACTATTATCACCATCAGAAGTGACCCTGAAGGAGAATTTGAGAATGAATCATTTATAAATTTTTATAATAAGTTTGGTATTACACATAACTTTGTATTTCCTAGAGCTTCTCCTCAAAACAGAGTTGCTGAAAGATAAAATAAAATACTGAAAGAGTGTGCTAGAACCATGCTTGTTGATAGCAATTTTCCAGAGTATTTTTAGGCTGAATCAATTCTTACTATATGCTATATTTTAAATCGTGTTCTTATTCAACCACTTTTAAATAAGACTTGTTATGAATTAATTTTTTGAAAGAATTCCAAAAGTTTCTTATCTTAAAATATATGCAAGTAATTTATTTTGAATACAAGAGATATTTTGGATAAGTTTGATACTTGATCTAATGAAGAAATCTTTGTTGGATACTCAATTAGGAGTAAAGCATGCAGAATTTTCAATAGAAAAATTTCATACTACTGAAGAATCTCTGTATGTTACATTTGATGAATCATTACCTAATTTTTTCCATAATATAAGTATTGATGATGATGATGTTACATCTCTTATTATTACATCTCATAAAAATATTAACATTTCTAATAAAGATGAAATATCATCTGAATTATCAAAAGCTTTTGTAGATGTGAGAAATCATCCTCATGATTTGATAATTGGAGACATTTCAGAAGGTGCTCAAACTCGAACCAAATTAAATTATATCACTCATATTACTTTCTTATCTTCTACTGAATCTAAAAATATTAAAGAAGCATGTGATGATGATTTTTAGATTATTGCTATGCAAGAAGATTTGAACCAATTTATTAAAATGATGTATGAGATCTTGTTCCACAACCTCTCGATCATACTATAATTGGCATAAAATGGGTGTTCAAAAAGAAACTGATGAATTAGGACAAGTTATAAAAAATAAAGTAAGATTGGTTGCACAAGGTTAACCAAGAGGAAGGTATTGATTTTGATGAAACTTATGCTTCGGTTATTAGACTTGAGTCCATTCGCATTTTACTTGCTTTTGCTTCTGATATAAATTTTAAACTTTATCAGGTAGATATTAAAAGTGCTTTTTAAATGGTTTTATTAAGGAAGAAGTTTATGTAAAGCAACCTCCTGGTTTTGGACATGAAAAATTTTATAATCATGTTTTTAAACTAAACGAGGCTTTATATAGTGATAAACAAGCACAACGTGCTTGGTATGATATAAAGAGTTTTTTTGGATCTCGATTTTAAAATTCGTAAGATAGATACTACTCTTTTCATTAAACATATTAATAATGATATATTATTAATTCAAGTATACATTGATGACATTATATTTGTTCTACTGATGAAAATTTTTATCAAGAATTTTTTAAAAATATGCAGAATGAGTTTGAAATGAGTCACATAGGTGAGCTCAACTTTTTTTTTGGGTTTGCAAATCAAACAAATAAAGGATAAATCTTTATCAACCAAAGTAAATACGCAAAAGATCTACTCAAGCGCTTTGACATGGATAATACTAGTAGTAAGAGAACTCCAATGGGATCTACTACTATGTTAGATAAAGATGAAAATGATAAGAGTATAAATAAAAAATTATATAGAGGTATGATTGGTCACTCTTATATATTTCTGCTAGTAGACCTGATATAATGTTTGCGTTTTTATGTACTAGATATCAGATTAGTTCTAAAAAATCACATTTTAAATCAGTGAAAAAGATTTTTTAATATATTAAAAATATAGTTAATTTTAGTTTGTTTTATCTAAAATCAAGCACTTTTGATTTACTATCATATAGTGATGCTGATTTTGCTAGTTGTAAATCAAATAGAAAGAGTACTAGTGGTACATGTCACTTTTTAGGACATTCACTAGTTTCTTGATTTAGCAAATAACAAAACTCTGTGTCACTATTTATAACAGAAGTAGAATATATCGCTGCTAGTATTGATATGCCCAAGTTTTGTGGATGAAACAAACTTTAATTGACTATGGCATTAATTATCCCACATCTTCAATAATGTGTGATAATACAAGTGCTATTAATTTATTTAAAAATCATATTCAGCACTTATGTACAAAACATATTGATATTCGACAGTATTTTCTACATGATCATGCGATTAAAGGTGATATATCTTTGGACTTTATATCTACTGAAAAACAAATTGTACATATATTGACAAAACCTTTAAGAGAAGATATTTTTCTTAAATTTAGAAGAGAACTTGGTATTTGCTCTATATTCTGGTATTTAATATATTTTATATAATTTTACATAATTTTTTAAAAATTTACATAACATAAATTTGATGTTCATAAGTCTTAGTACACAAACCATCAGTCGACTTATAACTTCTGTCAGTCGATTAATAGGCTTAGTAGTCAACTAATACTATCGGTTTTCTGATTTTTCACTTATTGGATCCTCCTCACACCCATTCTTTTACCCCTTATAACTTATACCCGACTTTTCCTACCTCTAACTCAAGCCATCCATCATCACTATGATGAATCTCAACCCTTGGATACTCTCAAAACCCCTCTTTTTCACTTTATCACCTCAATAGATCAGACCTACCCCAAATTTACTGCAGTTGTTCTTCTCCTTCAATTGAGCACTAGCCTAATCAACCGGATCTCCTTTTCCAACAGCAATTCCAGTTGGCCAACAACAATTTTACCGCTTTTCTTCGTCTACATCTCTCTTGTAAGCTTCAATCTCTCCCAGTTTTATTTCTGTCATGTCTAAATCTAAGAAATCTAAGTTGAATTATTCCACTTCAACTAAAAATCTAGAAATTTATCTTAGAGATGAAGATACTCTGCCTGAATTTATGAGACTTTCTAATCTAGAAATTAGTCCAGGCAGATTTGTCCATTTTTTAGATTTTTTTCTCCTATAATCTTGCTTCATATTTTGATAAGTCTGGACTTTTCAATCTATTTTCTGCTGAAAATAAAGCACCCTACTATCCATCTCATGTGCTTTTATTTTATGCTAAATTGACTCTTATTACTCATGCAAATATTCCTATCATTGATGCATTAATCAAAAGCAAGGAAATTAAATTAACCACAAAGTCACTTGAAAAATTCTTGGCATTCCCTATAAGGGACTCACTCTTGATCAATTAAAATGGATGATGATGATATCTTATCTAAAATTTTCCTACCGAGTAAGAGATTACCTATGATAAACAATAAGTTAAAATCTACTCCAAGACTCATTGGCAGAATTTTAGCTTAAAAGTTGATTCCCAAAATTAGTTCTTTTCATTATTTCTCTCAAGACTTGACTATTTGTGTTTATGCTGTCATGGCTGGTCTTAAAGTTAATTGGGCTGATATTATTTTTGATACTATTAAAAAGCATCATTCAACATTTCTTCCATATGGTGCTTTCCTCACTTTCATTTTAAAAAAAAATTCAATGTTGATCTTAAGAATGAAATGAATGTGGTTAGTAACTTTGAGTTGCTTGACTACACTGTCCTTCTAAGGATGAAAATTCCCTCTCTTATTAGTCTAACAGAAGCCGGTCCATCCCCATCTACCCATCATAATAGCCAACCTCAAGATCCATCATCTACTTATTATGAAGAACCTCATGTTTTCCCTCCTTCATCTTATGATTTTCAGTGATGCTTATTATAACTCTCTCTCTGCTCAAATCACTGAATTAAAATCTGGGCAAGATTGTCTTTTTGAGCAACATGATCAACTCCTTGTACATCACAACTCCTTAATTGAATTCAATACTCTTATTTTGGAAAATCAGAGTTCTCTCATGGAGCAACTTCATTTTTTGTCATTGAAGTTTGATGAGATGTATGATACACAATATGCGTATTTTGCTCGGTTTTCACCTCCACCTCCTCTCAGATTCGATTATTGAAGATGACTTATGGATGCATTTCTATCTTAGTTTATGTACTTTTATTTCAGTTCAAAACAATATTTTCTAAACTTTTATGTTATGCTACATGTGTTGTAAAAACTCTATGTTGCTTCTTATGTGATGCTTATGGATATCTTTTGTAATAACTCTATCTTTTATGTTATGTATTCCTTTTTGTTTATGACAAAGGGGGTGAAATTATTGTTCACTAACCAAGAATTAATGCAGGGAGAGTGTCGCTAGGGGAGTGTTATCGGTTTACGTATTATTTGTTTTCTCATATCTTTAATGCAGGGGAGATTAGGTTCTCACATCTTTAATGTAGGGGAGAATTAGGATGTCATCATCAAAAAGGAGGATAATGTTAGATCTCTTATTTTGATGTTTTAATGATAACAACATAAGTGTGTGTACTAACATCTTATACAGTATTCAAAGCTAAGCTATCTATCTATCAAGCTCATATCAAGCTCATATATTTGAAAAACACCTAGAGGGGGGGTGAATAGGTGTTATTGCTAATCTAACAATCTTTTTAAAACTAAGTATGATGAATGATGCAACGATCTCTCAAAACAAGACTAAGAGCCGAATACCCCGTGAGAGGTTCTGAACTCCTTCCTCCCAATTCCCCTTGAATGGGTTAGAGGTGCACAATGCAACCTTGTTGTATGAGAATTGATCGAACAAAGTATGAATAAAATGCAATGATGAAATGCACACAAGATATCACAAGTATTACAAGCTTGAAGTAATTGCACAAGGAAAGAAACAAGATCACAAGTAAGTAATAGAAAGCAATATAGTGCAATAGAAATTTAAAGCAAGAATGGACACAAGGCAATCGCAAACACAAGATGTTTGTTTCGAGATTCGAGCCACCGCTCTACTCCCCGCCTTCACCTCCGTAAAGGGTTTCCACTATCCACCGAGGACGATTACAACGGTCTACCGAAGACCCGAGCACCGAGCTCCACGAAGTACAATAACCTCTACCGAAGAGGTGTCTCCACAAGAACAAGAAAAGGAACAAGAACAAGAGTGATCACAACAAGATCACCAAACTCTTTTACAACACTCTCACTCTTTTTACAACTTCACTATAGAATGAGTTAGGGATTTTTGGCTCTATGAAGTATAGTGAGAAAAACTCAGTTGTAGAGATGAGTTTTGCAAGGGAACTCAACTGAAAACTAGCTCAAGAAAGAATTGGAAATGGAGAGCTTAAACACTTCTCTTTTCTCTTTTGAAAACTTTGAAAACTTGAGGATTTTTCTTAGTATTTTGCAAGAGAGTCTTCTCCTCTATTTATAGGGAGAAAAATAGGTTTAAAACAATTTATTTAGAGCTTATTTGCTCTGAAAAAGAACTGAAAAATCCTGTAAAAGTCTGCCAAAAAACAGATCAAAAACAGATTTCAGAATTACACAAAAGAGGAAAGAGCCGTTGGGCAACAGCAGGCTTGGCGGTCGACCGGGCCGGTCGACCGCCAGCTCAGCTGGTCAAAGAGCCGTTGGCTCGGGTCTTCTGGCGGTCGACCGGCCGGTCGACCCAGAAAACCCGAGAACAAACCTGCTCTCAGTCTTCCTCTAGCGGTCGACCGGACGGTCGACCCAGAAAACCCGAGAACAATCCTGCTCTCAGACGGTCGACCGCCCGGTCGACCGTAGGACGTGCACAGACGTGCACGCCCAGGCACAGTGGCCGGTCGACCGGGCCGGTCGGCCGGTTAGCCTGAAACAGGAAAACAGTGTATTTTTTTGACTTTGAAAAATTTTGCAAAATAATTTTTGACTTTAAGGAAACTTAAGTAATTTGCTAGTAGGAGTATATAAACAAGATCTAATCATGGTATTTATTTTTGTAAAATATAGAGTCATGTAAATATATATTTAAGGCATGAAACCTAAACTTTTTAAAACATGAAAACTTAAATACAAGACTCACATTTTAACAAAACTAAATTGTGTGTGTGTGTATTCTAGAGCCAATATCCAACACTCAAACTTTAACATTCTAATTCTTACATTGATTCTAAAGACTTCAAGTGCTTCAAGGAGGGCTTTTCACCATATGATCTTCAAAGCTTGATTCTTGAGCCCAATTTGAGTTGACTTGAGTCCAAAACCTTTGCTAATACGGAATAAACCTTCTAAATGAGTTAGATTCCTGAAACACACTCAACCAATAAACAATATTAGTACAAATAACTAATATGTTTTGTAATCATCAAACGCACTAAACAAGGGTGATTGTAACCTTGGGCCAACAATCTCCCCCTTTTTGATGATGACAAAACATATAGGTTATTTAAACAAAAATGGAAGAAGAGCTTGGAAAGCTCCCCCTCAAATAATGCTATGTATCAAAAAAAATGTCAATGAAGAGCTAAATACATAAGGCATTGAAAACACATAGTTTTGGCAAAAACTCAAATGCAAAACACATAGTTTTATCAAAAACTCAAATGCATCAAAATATACACAATAAACAACCCAAAACAATCAAACTCAAACAAACTCATACTTTTTCTCCCCCTTTTTGTCATACATCAAAAAGGGTTAAACAAATAAAAGAAATTTTTCTTTAAGAATCCATAATGCAAACATTCAACTCACCACAAATAAACGAAAATCTAGCATAATCTAGAGGTTTAGTGAAAATATCGGCAAGTTGAAAATCGGTAGAAACATAATCAATATCAATATCACCTTTCTCATAATGATCTCTAAGAAAGTGATACCTAATGTCAATGTGTTTGGTTTTACTATGTTGATTTGCATTCTTTGTCATGTGAATAGTACTAGTATTATCACAAAATATTTTAACATGATCAAAGTGTAAATCATAGTCAAGGAGAGTATGTTTCATCCAAAGAACTTGTGCACAACAAGCTCCGGCCGCAACATACTCCGCCTCGGCGGTTGAAAGGGCTACCGAATTTTGCTTTTTGGAAGACCAAGATACAAGACAATTACCTAGGAATTGACATGTTCCACTTGTGCTCTTCCTATCTACCCTACAACCCGCATAGTCGGCATCCGAAAAACTCTTCATATCAAATAGTCCGGTTTTCGGATACCACAAACCCATTTCAATAGTGCCCTTAAGGTATTTAATTATGCGTTTTACCGCTACTAAATGAGACTCCTTAGGACATGATTGAAAACGAGCACAAAGACAAACGGAAAACATGATATCCGGCCTACTAGCCGTCAAATACAATAAGCTACCTATCATGCTACGATAAACTTTAATGTCTACACTTTTACCTTGTTCATCCTTGTCAAGCTTAGTAGTTGTTGCCATGGGAGTTTTGCTTACTTTAGATCCTTCAAGCCCGAACCTTTTGATGAGTTCCTTTGTGTACTTGGCTTGATTGATGAAGATCCCATCCGTCCTTTGCTTGATTTGGAGACAAGGAAATAGTTGAGCTCCCCCATCATAGACATTTCAAATTCATCCTTCATGCATGATTCAAAAGCTTGGCAAAGAGATTCATTAGTAGAACCAAAAATAATGTCATCAACATAAATTTGCACAATAAGAATATCTTTTTCTACATGTTTTGTAAACAAAGTTGTGTCAATTTTACCTTTCTTAAAACCATTTGAAATCAAAAATGAAGAAAGTCTTTCATACCAAGCCCTAGGGGCTTGTTTTAAACCATAAAGAGCTTTATCTAATTTAAATACAAAATCCAGATGTGTAGGATCAACAAACCCGGGGGTTGTTCAACATACACCTCCTCTTCAATAAAACCATTTAGAAAAGCACTTTTAACATCCATTTGAAACAATTTAAAATCTTTATATGAGGCAAATGCTAGTGTCATCCGTATGGCTTCAAGCCGTGCTACGGGTGCAAAGGTTTCTTCAAAATCGATTCCTTCGATTTGAGTGTAACCTTGGGCAACTAACCTAGCTTATTCCTAACAACGTTACCCGATTCATCCAACTTGTTCTTAAAGATCCACTTAGTACCAATTGTTGGTCTATCGTAGGGCCTAGGAATAAGGTGCCAAACTTGGTTGCGCTCAAATTGATTGAGTTCCTCTTGCATAGCTAGCAACCAATATGAATCGGCCTCGGCTTCGAGGACGTTCTTGGGTTCAACATGAGAAAAAATGCATAATGTCCACAATAATCATGAAGTTTAGAGCGAGTGGTTACCCCTTTTGATACTTCACCTATGACGAGGTCCTTGAGATGATGAGGATTGTATCTCCAACCCTTTGGAAGTTGTTGAGTAGGCTCCACTTCATTTGTTTGATTTTCATTTCCTTGAGCCTCTTCTACTTTAGCTTCACTTCCATCATCATCCTTTGGCTTGTCTCCCATAGTAGTAGTATCCTCCAAGGTCACTTTCTCTAAGCCTTCATCCAAAACATCTATTTCTACAACATTCTTAACAAACAAGTTAGATTCTTCAAACTTAACATGTATAGATTCCTCAATAGTCAAAGATGATTTATTGAAGATTCTATAAGCCTTGCTTGTATTCGAATACCAACAAAAATTGCCTCATAAGCTTTAGCATCAAATTTTCCTAAATTATCTTTTGTATTTAAAACAAAACATTTGCATCCAAAAACTTTGAAATATGAAACATTTAGTTTTCTAGAAAAGTACATTTCAAAAGAAGTCTTTGAAGTATTTTTACATAAGAAAACACAATTTGATATATAGCATGATGTATTTACGGCCTCGGCCCACAAATAATGTGGTAGACTATATTCACTTAGCATTGTCCTAGCCATCTCTTGTAAAGTTCAATTTTTCCGTTCAACTACTCCATTTTGTTGTGGAGTTCTAGGACAAGAAAGTTCATGCTTAATTCCATGTTCTTCACAAAAAGTGGTAAAGGGTAGGTTAATGAACTCACCTCCTCTATCACTTCTTATTCTTAAAATTGAAGACTCTTTTTCTTTTTCAACTCTTTTCTTAAAAGTTTGGAAATATGAAAATGCTTGATTTTTGTGTTCAAGAAAGAAAACCCAAGTAAACCGTGAAAAATCATCAACCAAAACAAATGCAAATCTATTCCCACTTAGACTTTTTGTTTGTGTAGGGCCAAATAGATCCATATGGATTAACTCCAAAGGACGTGATGTCATGATATCCTTAATTGACTTGAAAGAAGACTTAGTTTGTTTCCCAAATTGACATGCGTCACAAACTCGGTCCTTTTCAAAACTCAAACAAGGAATACCTTTCACCATTTCCTTTGTGTTTAACCTAGATATGTGGTCAAATGAAATATGGCCTAATCTTCTATGCCACAACCAAGAGTCGTCATCGAGGGCTTTTAAACAAGTAATATTACAAGACATATTAGACATATCTATCATATAAACATTACTTTCACGAAAACCGAAAAACACACAAGTATTAGAAATTCTATCAATTACTTTACAAGCTATATGATCAAAAACAACATCAAAACCTTTGTCACAAAGTTGACTAACACTCAAGAGGTTATGCTTGAGTCCATCAACTAAAACTACATTTTCAATTAAAGGGGATGTGCCGAGTTTTACATTACCAATACCGATGATTTTACCCTTGGCATCATCTCCGAAGGTGACGGTGCCACCTTCATGGTATCTTGATAGGGTTGCAAAGTTGTTGATGTCCCAAGTCATGTGCCTTGAGCAACCACTATCAAGATACCACAATCCTCTACGTCGTTGGGCTTTGGAAGGTACCTATATCATTTAACAAAATTGTTGACTTTGGTACCCAAACTTTCTTGGGTCCTTGAAAGTTAGTGTTGCGAACCCAAACATTATGATAAGATGCACTTAATCTATCATAGCAAAAATTGGCTAAGTGTCCTTTCCGCCCACAATGTGAACATGAGAACACTCTTCCATACATGAATGCATGATGTGTGTGTGAAGTGTGAGCATGCTTTGGGGGTTTGTCACGATGTAAAGGTTGTGTGGTATGAACATGAGCATGGTGAACATTTTTCTTAGGGGCTTGTTTCTTAGGAAACATGGCCTCTATCTTCTTCTTATCAAACTCACAATTTTTTAAAACAATTCCCAATGAGTCTATTCTTTCTTTAAGCATGGTAATCTCATTAGAATCAATTTGTGGAGACTTGCCTTTACAAGAAATCTTATACTTGTCAAAATCTTTTTGAGTGGAAACAAGAGTGGAAAGTAATTCATCCTTTTCTTTAGAAAGAGTAAAAACTTGATGATTAAGAGATTCATTTTCCTTTTTCATTTTTAAATACTTTTTCTTAAGAAAATCATAGTTATGTGATAATTCTACAAAAGCTTCTCCTAACTCATCCATGGAAAGTTCATCATTAGGAGAAGTGGAAGGGGTTACCTTACTTGTGCTTTCATTAGCCATGAAGCACATGTTGGCGGTATCAATCTCCTCCTCGGATTCGCTCTCGGAATCCCATGTAGCTTTCATTGCCTTCTTCTTGTGAGGCTTCTTTGAGGTGGAGGGCTTCACTTTATCCGGACACTCCGCCACTATGTGTCCCGGTCTTTGGCAATTAAAGCAAATGATCTTTCTTTCTTCTTTGCCTCCTTGCCATCTCTTCCTTCCTTGAAATTTAGCCTTGTTGTACATCCTCCGGACGTTCTTCCCAAGAAGTGAGAGCTCTTCGTCATCTTCTTCTTCATCGTCTTCGTCGGAGTGTGTGGATTGACTTTTGAAGGCTATTGTCTTCTTCTTGGAAGGAGCCATGTCCTCCCTCACTTTCCTCTCCATCTCATGGGTTTTGAGGTTCCCAATGAGACCAATTAGCTCCATCTCCTCCTTGTCATTGAGTTCCTTCAAGGTTGTTGCTTTTACTTCCCATGAAGGAGGAAGAGCCCGGATGATCTTTCTTACTCTTTGATCGTTGTCGATAGCATCACCTAGAGAAGAAAGTCCATTAGTGATCTTTGTAAATCTTGTAACCATATCATCTATGGTTTCATTTTCTTGCATGCAAAAATTCTCATATTGGGACCGAAGAAGGTCAATCTTAGCCCTCTTCACTTGTGAGGTCCCTTCATGTGTGACTAGCAAATGTGTCCAAATTTCATATGCGGACTTGCAATGAATAACTCTAGCTATGTCATCATCATTAAGGGCTTGAAGTAGTGCATAGTGAGCCCTAGCATTGGCATCAAATTCTTTGGTCTCTATTTCGGACCAAGTGGATTCATCACCGGGGGGTGCACTAAAGGGTTTGGTCACGGCCTTTGCAACTCGACTACCTAGAGATTGCAAGAAAACGGTCATCTTAACTTTCCATATGGGAAAGTTAAGTCCATCAAACTTAGGAGGGGTTTTAATTCCATCGGCCATATTTACTAAGTGAAAATGAATGAAATGATTAGCAAAATTAGGATCTCTCTAAGGTTGTTAAGCCAAATCCTAGAGTCCAAGCTCTGATACCAATTGAAAAACACCTAGAGGGGGGGTGAATAGGTGTTATTGCTAATCTAACAATCTTTTTAAAACTAAGTATGATGAATGATGCAACGATCTCTCAAAACAAGACTAAGAGCCGAATACCCCGTGAGAGGTTCTGAACTCCTTCCTCCCAATTCCCCTTGAATGGGTTAGAGGTGCGCAATGCAACCTTGTTGTATGAGAATTGATCGAACAAAGTATGAATAAAATGCAATGATGAAATGCACACAAGATATCACAAGTATTACAAGCTTGAAGTAATTGCACAAGGAAAGAAACAAGATCACAAGTAAGTAATAGAAAGCAATATAGTGCAATAGAAATTTAAAGAAAGAATGGACACAAGGCAATCGCAAACACAAGATGTTTGTTTCGAGGTTCGAGCCACCGCTCTACTCCCCGCCTTCACCTCCGTGAAGGGTTTTCACTATCCACCGAGGACGATTACAACGGTTACCGAAGACCCGAGCACAGAGCTTCACCAAGTACAATAACCTCTACCGAAGAGGTGTCTCCACAAGAACAAGAAGAGGAACAAGAACAAGAGTGATCACAACAAGATCACCAAACTCTTTTACAACACTCTCACTCTTTTTACAACTTCACTATAGAATGAGTTAGGGATTTTTGGCCCTATGAAGTGTAGTGAGAAAAACTCAGTTGTAGAGATGATTTTTGCAAGGGAACTCAACTGAAAACTAGCTCAAGAAAGAATTGGAAATGGAGAGCTTAAACACTTTTCTTTTCTCTTTTGAAAACTTTGAAAACTTGAGGATTTTTCTTAATATTTTGCAAGTGAGTCTTCTCCTCTATTTATAGGGAGAAAAATAGGTTTAAAACAATTTATTTAGAGCTTATTTGCTCTGAAAAAGAACTGAAAAACCCTGTAAAAGTCTGCCAAAAAACAGATCAAAAAACAGATTTCAGAATTGCATAAAAGAGGAAAGAGCCGTTGGGCAACAGCAGGCTTGGCGGTCGACCGGGCCGGTCGACCGCCAGCTCAGCTGGTCAAAGAGCCGTTGGCTCGGGTCTTCTGGCGGTCGACCGGCCGGTCGACCCAGAAAACCCGAGAACAAACCTGTTCTCAGTCTTCCTCTAGCGGTCGACCGGACGGTCGACCCAGAAAACCCGAGACAATCCTGCTCTCAGACGGTCGACCGCCCGGTCGACCGTAGGACGTGCACAGACGTGCACGCCCAGGCACAGTGGCCGGTCGACCGGGCCGGTCGGCCGGTCAGCCTGAAACAGGAAAACAGTGTATTTTTTTGACTTTGAAAAATTTTGCAAAATAATTTTTGACTTTAAGGAAACTTAAGTAATATGCTAGTAGGAGTATATAAACAAGATCTAATCATGGTATTTATTTTTGTAAAATATAGAGTCATGTAAATATATATTTAAGGCATGAAACCTAAACTTTTTAAAACATGAAAACTTAAATACAAGACTCACATTTTAACAAAACCAAATTGTGTGTGTGTATTCTAGAGCCAATATCCAACACTCAAACTTTAACATTCTAATTCTTACATTGATTCTAAAGACTTCAAGTGCTTCAAGGAGGGCTTTTCACCATATGATCTTCAAAGCTTGATTCTTGAGCCCAATTTGAGTTGACTTGAGTCCAAACCTTTGCTAATAGGGAATAAACCTTCTAAATGAGTTAGATCCCTGAAACACACTCAACCAATAAACAATATTAGTACAAATAACTAATATGTTTTGTAATCATCAAAACACACTAAACAAGGGTGATTGTAACCTTGAGCCAACAATATTGATGTATAAAGGCTCAAGTAAAGATTCAAGAAGATATTTTGAAGACATGTAACATTCATAATTTTGTAATTTTATTTTTTATGTCTTAGTAGTTGTTGTAAAAGCCTGAACACATACACCACCTAAACCCAAAATAGCTTGTTTTGTATATATTAGTCGACCTATTTTTTGATTCAGTTGACTAATGCCTCCTACAGAACCTAGATCATCTTCTGGAACCTTGTCCAGTCGACCTATGATATATATCAGTCGACAATTGACTTTCTCATACTCTAGATTTTCTCAATTTGACTTGATCAATCGACTGATGCTTTAGACCAGTCGACTGATAATTTTCAGATCTTATTTCTTAGTCGAACAACTCCATAGCCAATCAACTAAGTTGTCTTAGCAGATACTTATCAGTCGACTGATTTAACAGTTTATAGCTGTTGTTATTCTGATCTATTGATACCTATTCCCTCCTTTCTAACAGTTATTTTCTTGGATTTTAAAATGTCCAATAACTGGTTTTTCAGTTGTCAAAAGCCTTTTAAATAGCTAGAGATTTTTAGACTTTGAATCATACATCCATTCCAATCTCCTGACTTCAAAAGTTCTAAAATTTCTATCAAGATACAAAAGTTCTTCTCTCATTTTCCCTTAGTCCACTTCCAAAAAACTCGTTAGGCAGAAGTAGAAGAAAAATCCTATAAGCCACAGCAAAGAATCATTTGCACTCCACATTCAAGGCTTGTAAATTGAAAGTTGTAATCAATGAAGGGTAAAGGTCTTCTCGATGCTGAGAAGAGCTGTATAAAATTAGCAAGGTTGTTATTAATTAGTATACATATGTTGATTTTGGAGTTCTCAAAATCAAAGTTAAGAAAATCTCAAGAGGGGCTGCTTGGAGACTGAATGTAGGTCAAGTGGACCGATTGAGGAAAAGATAGGGTTTAGAAAGTGTTTATCTGATGTGTAATGAACTCTGAATTCCTATAATCTAACCGCGGTTGCAAGGGCTATACGGGTCGATCCTCAGGAAGAGATGTGATGGGAGCATTTTGATATCTTTTTAGTCACTAAATAAGTTAATGGTTCTTCTTTGGCTTAAAACATAAAAACAATTCTATACTAAGTGTTAGAGATAAAAATAAGATGAAGATTGGATTTTGTTTAAAGATTAGGGTTTTTAACAAAATTAAAGAAAATAAAGGTTACTAATCATCCACCACCACTAACTTACTAACTTATGCTAGACAATACTTCACTTTGGATCATAAAAGTTATACCTAAGAATTGCATTCAATTCAAGCAAGATACATAAGATAACAATTATTTGAAATAATTACTAATCAAGACCTAACATTAAACTATCAAAATCTTCTTAGCATAGATTAAGAAGAATAACAAGAATTCAATATTAAACTATCAAACTATCTAAGCATAGGATAAAAAAATAATTGAGAAGTATTAACATATATAGATTTAATTAGCTATTATCATGTGTCTTTAAGAACTTTTACTAATCCTAGGATTAAGCAAGCATATGATTTGATCAGTTTATTCTAACATAAAATTAGAAGTACTGGTGGAGAGATTAGCAAGCTATGGAGTGAATTAGCTACACATAATGAAGATTAAAGAAAATTTGGTAAAGAAGATTGCATGATAAAAGAGAAAGCAAGTAAATAACAAAGAAAAGAAATTGAAAAGAAGAATAGAAAAAAAATCTTATTATTGATGTTGTCACCTTTAGTTACAAGAGCTTCCTCCTTTACTAATCAACTTGAACTAAACCTAAAAAATAAAAAATACAATTTGAAAGGAAAAAAAACCAAAGAAGACCCTAAGCTTTGATATCTGATTTGAAGATATTTGATTATGAAAGATTTCAGCTCTTTAAATAATCCTCAGAACCAATAACAATAAGATACACATTAGGAGTTTTAATTCAATCCTAATTCAATATAAGGAATTTAATTCTGAACTGAATTACAGTAAGTCAGCGTGTTGATTACTGAATATGACTCATCAAACGGCTTAATTGGATATAGTGATCAACATAAAAATTATAATCTTTTAAGTCTTCTTTCTGTAGCATCTTGAATCATCAGATTTGATTTTCTATAGCGAAATCTTTAATCAAAACACTAAAAGATGTCTAGTCTGAATTAATTTTGAACTCTGAATTTAATTTGAATTATCCTCCTTATTTCTAATTATGATTAGTTTTATCCTATCCATCTTCTAGAAATATATCTTTTGATTTTAAATTTGAATTGTGAAGGTAATGTTATATCCTGTCCTCCTCTTGATTTCAATTTGATTTAAATTGAAATTCAAATTTAGATAAGATTAAGGATAAAATAGAAGCTTTCTCTATCCTTATTTTTCCATTTAAGTAACTACATACTATAATAAAAAGAGGGTTAAATAGCAAAATTAAATAAAGAATAATCAAGGATAAATATGTAAATATGATAATAATAATGCAAAATTGAAATGCAATCACACCCCCACACCTATCTTTTGATAGAAAAATAAAAAGAAAAACTAATCTAACCTAAATCACTTTCGTAAGAATTATAGTTGCACTTAACATGTGCAACAAGCCATTAAACCTCTAGATTACCCTTAGAGGATGAGTTTTGTCTCGTAAAGATTTTTAGTGAATTACACCCACAAAATCTGTAAAAAAAAAATAAAGTGTCAGCATTTTTGAAAACTTATTTTTGAAAGAGAGAAAATATTTGAAATATTTTTGCAGAAATCAAGTAATCTATAAGTCTTAGGATCACCAAATTATTCATTCATATACTGTCTCTATGCAAGTATTTATTATCAATCTAGGTAAGAGTTCAAACTAAATTTCTCATCTAGTCCATTATTTACCCTAAGTCATATGCATCTTTGTGATCGTGAATTTTAACTCGAATTCTTCAATTCCAACTCTATGCCTTATATATATATATTTTTTTTGAAAAGAAGATTTAAAGTATTACCACTTCGTTGCCCTTTAAGCAGTTCTTCTTTTTTCAATATGTATAGCTCATCTAATTTTTCTTTCTGTAAATATAAAGGTTTCTTGAGGCCCTAATACCTAACTAATTGATTATTAGATGTGCTAATACATGCATTTTTTTTAATATGTATAGCTCATCTAATTTTCTTTGTGTAAATATCAAGGCTTCTTGAGGTCCTAATATCTAACTAATTGATTATTAGATGTTCTAATATATATGTTGACACTTAAAAAAGACAAGATTCTTATTGGTCTGAACAATGTCTAAACTTGTTGACATTTACAAAAGACAAGTGACAGACGAGTTGAAGACTAGTTTTCACCCATCTCCGAGGGACAAGGAAGCAACTTGGACTCCACTGATCCAGCAAGCAGACAGTGAACCCGGATTGTTTCTAAACAGACCTCAGCAGGTCTAAAGGTGCTAGCACTTAGCATCACATGAGCCCAAAGAGATAGCCTCGCTTGAGAGGCTAATATCACCCGACTTCGCCTCGAAGCCATCCAAAGCCTCGCCAGGAAGCTAACTCGTAACTTCGCCACGGAGGACTTCCAGCTCCGCCAAAGGGTTTCTTTCGGACTTCGCCAGAAGATGCCTCTAGCTCCGCTACGAGCTCAAAACGGGCAGCTCCGCTATTGGTCTGCTATGGTCAACCTTTGACCAATCAAATCTCCAGATGAGATCGGATTTAATCGGATCAAATCCAATCAAGATCAAATCAGAGATCAAATTTGGCAGTTGATTGCCACAATCTCTTGACTCTCCTAAAAACGAGTAAGAAGATCAGGAAAAATCCTCCAACGATATGGAAAGGATCAAAATAGATCAAGAAAGTCCACCGACCTGCCAATTCTAGCTTCGCAGAAGCTGATTCAAGCCTCGCAGCAAGGCTACTTTCAGATTCAAACAGATTCGATTCAATCTGTTTCCATATCTTCAAGGGACGATTATACCCTTGCTCTCCTTATAAATAGCCCATCAAGGGTACAAGGAGAGAGAGGCATGCAGAGACGCATACGGACACACACACAAGAGGACTCCACAAGCAGAGGCTTCTTCATGACGCACCGTGCGCTCTCGAATTCAGAGACCTTTTAGAGAATTGCTTTCTCTAATCAGGGTGTTGATACCCTAACGTCGTCCTTCTTCTCAAGGAATCTCCGGAACCAGGCGAGAAGGAATTCCTTATTGAAGGCGATTTTGAGAAGCAGCAAGAGGGTTCTACCAACCTTCTGTTCTCTGATTCCCCGAACCAGGCGAGAAGGGAATCTCATCGCTCGCATCGTCAAAGGGACAAAGTGGTCGCGCGCTGACCAGACTCCTATCGGCACACTTCTCCAGAATCTCTGAGGAGATCTACTTGTAATCTTTTTTAAGAATACTTGTAATTTATCTCCTCAAACTCTTTTTTTGTAAGTTTTCCCCCTTTGCGAACATAATGGAAAACAAGATGGCGACTCCGCTGGGGAAGAAATTCTCCACTACCGAGAATCAAGTGTCACAATGTGACGAACAGACCTTCGGGTCTAACTCTGAATTCAGAAAAGCCGGTGCAGCCAGAGCCCATCTGGCTAAATCTTCAAGGAAAGTCTCTGCGGAGACAGAAAAGGTTCTCTGCGAACCTACTGCGGTTATTTGGCGCAACAAGGAAGCACGTCCGCAGTCTGATTCCTTTACTTGTGAGAACTTGGTGGTTCAGTTCGATCAAGGAAGATTTGAAGAAGTCCTCTCTGGGGGTGGCCCAATGCTTCGAGCACGGAAGCATAGGAAGGTTTCCACGACCAAGGTTTCGAAGCAGAAACCGGAAGCAGAATTCTGCCAACACCCCTCAGCCTCGCGTGTGGCTAATCAGGTTCCTTGCGAACCTAAGTCTCCTCTGCCAAGGCGGGTATGGAAACCTAAACAGAAGTCTCCAACCGGAGCTTCAGGCGTAGCTACGCCTAAACCACGCCTCTCTCGCGAAGAAAAAGGCAAGATCCCTGTCTGCTCCAATCATAAAGCTACGACGGCAATCATACCGTCGTCCAATTTAAGAGCAGCAATGCCTCGCGCCGGCCTCGTTCTCACGAGCGAAGCTACTGTACCACAGCGTACGCGCAGGGTTCGTGACAGCGAAGCTAGAACCGAAGCACTATTCAGTGCTAATCCCATCTGCAGGGATAAAAGAAGCAGGACATCGTCCTATGTGCGATCCAAAAGAGCCTTTGCGCTCGATTGCAGAGGCCCAACCGGGTCTGATTTGAGGAAATTGTTAACGGATAGACAAACCTCTTCCCCCTGTTGTCAACAAGTGGGATGTCAGCTGGTGACACTCCACTCGGTCCATTGTCGGCTGGGATCAATCCCCGCCACGCCTCCAAGACGACGGTCAGTCTTTGATCGACTATCGGTACAGGCTCCGGGGAAACACCGCAAAAGGAGCATCTCGCGAGATCTACCCTCCGCATCCGTCAACATGACTGGGAGAGGGCGAGAGCTGCAGGGGAGGATAAACAGTTGACGACATCCCCTACAGCTCCCCAGATCCGGACTACAGCCCAGGCTTAGGCGAAGTCTTGGTGCATGAAGAAGGTGTTTTTCGAAACACCAGATCCAGGGTGGCGATACCCTACACTCATGAACAGCCTTCTTCCTCAACGGCCCTAGCCTCGCCAGAGCCCAGGAGATCACTCCAGCCATCAGATGAAGAAGATGAAGACAGTGGGTACGCCTCTTCGGCGACAGTTAGCTCAGTGCGAATAGACAGAGTATCAGTCAACATGGCTGATAGCACTAACGACGACCTCCGTCGGCGCCTGGAAGCTCAGGAGCAAACTTCCAAAACCCAGCAAGAAGCTCTGGACAATATTCAACAGATGCTCGCTCAACTCCTCAGTAACCGGAATAACAATGATGCCGGGAGCAATCACGATGAGGAGGAACACTTCAGCAATGAGCAGCCAAAGCCGGAGAAATCCAAGGAGGGTTCTTCCTCAGACGCTGAAGTCCTTAAGGGCCTCCAAGCCCAAATCGCATCCCTAGCTCAGAGGGATGAATTAAAGAAGGTAGGGGCAGTCCGTCCTTATCCGCTGGAGTGGGATTCGGTGCCATATCCACCGAAGTTCAAATCGCCAACGCTGCATACCTATGATGGAAAGAGCTCGCCAAATCAGCACATCTACTATTTCCGGTCTCAGACTGGTAATGTTATAAGCAATGACGCCATCATGGCTAGGCTTTTCATTGGCACCTTAAAGGGCGTGGCATTTGACTGGTTTCGCAGTCTTCCCCCGGGCTCTATCAACTCCTGGATCGACCTGGAAACTCGGTTCCTCTCTCGTTTCTATGAGGATGATACCGAAGTGACCATGGACAAACTCCTCTCCACTGTGCAAAGGAAGGGCGAATCTGTCCGTGACTACATTGAACGGTTCAGAAACTTATCCTTGATGTGCCCAGCAGGGATGCCATTACCCATGCTCTTACAGACATGCAGACACAACTTCCTAGACCAAGTGGAAGTTCGCATGGGGACTGTCAAAGCCCATACTTGGAAAGAATTGGTCGAACAAGCTGAGATAGCCGAGAAGTCGGCTAAAAAGTTCGAACCATCCACCCCTAGAGGCAAATGGGGGATGAACAACAAAGGGCGTAGCGACCTACCGTAATCTCCTCAAGCTAAAGGCAAAGAGACTATGTCTGTGGAGTTATCCGGAGATGTGCAGTCGAAAGCCAAGAAGAGTGGCTTCAACAATCAGGAGCCCAAATTCCCTCCAAAGCAGTACTCGTTCAAAGAAGATCAGGTGGTCACCATATTCCATCTGCTCCACAAAGGGAACAAAATGAAGCTGCCAGATGCTCGGCGTCCCAATGAGATAGGGCGCACAAATGACCCTAAATACTGCCTCTACCACAGGATGATCCACCATCCTACTGACAAGTGTTATGTCCTCCAGGACAGAATACAAGCCCTGATCGATGCCGGGGTTCTGACATTGAAGGCGGAGCAGAAGAAAGTCACTGCCAATATGGTGACTCTTGAGTTCGGCAAGGCTCCAAAGATCACAGTTCCTGACGGGACTTATTCAGTCCCTGCACCACGGTTGGAAGTCAAGTATCCTCCAGCTACAGCTCAAAACAATAAGGGTCTTGTTCCCTTAACGTTGGAGATAGGAGAAGTCATGTGGGTACATCCAGACCTCGTCCAAGATGTACAGCGGGATCCAAAGCAGCCCAACTCAAAGGGCAAGTCTTGCAATGTCATCTCCATCCTGCCAGACGACGGCAATCTGACATCGGCTTCCCTCAGTGACTCCGAAGGAGAAAAGCATGCTTGCGCAGTGCAAGCCGGTGCACCTCAACAGACGGGCACCCGATCCGGAAAATCATACTTGAGGCAGTATGAAAAGTCTACTGACGAGATACAACAGCAAACGACGTCAGTACAAGCACCAGCATCCACTCCTACACCAGCAAAAGGAAAATAGAGGCCTAAGGAGGTACGATTCGACCACGTGTTGAAGAAACCACCAGGCCAAGGGTTTGATACGCCCTTTCGCTTTGACATATTGGCTCAGCTGGCCAATATCCCAGCTCGTATCACTATACACGAGCTCCTTCGCCTCTCAAAAGAGACCAGAGAAGCACTCAGGGATGCGCTAGCTAATTCAGAATCCTTTCTGACAAGCATGCCTGAAATCCCTAACGACGACGTTCAATCTCCTTGCCCAGAATGTCATCATGCACAATCGAAGGTGCCCGCTATTACCTTCACGGCGGAAGATATGCTTCTCAAAGACAACAAGCACGATCGACCTCTGTACTACACCGGATATATCGGTTCAACGTGCATTGAAAGAATACAAGTCGATCCGGGGTCTGCACTCAGCATATCCCCAAAAGGCTTCTCTACTTCCTCGGCATACCATTGTACAGGTTGTCCGCAACCACTACTACAATATACGGTTTCAACGCCGGGAGCAGTCATCCACTGGGGAAAATTCGACTCCATTGCAGAATCGGGAGTCTGAAGTCAGAAGTGACATGCTATGTCATTGATGCTGACACATCATATAACCTGCTGCTGGGACGGCCATGGATCCATGCCAACTGGATCGTTCCCTCCACCCTGCACCAATGCTTCAAGTATGTTGAAGATGACGCGACAGTACGAACTGTCTTTGCTGAGAAGCAACCATTTAAAGGGGTGGAAAACTACTTCACTGACGCTCTCCTGTATCAAGAGGCCGGTGAAACGCCTAAGGAACCATTGCCAGATGATGATGAAAGTGGTAATGAGGCGGATAAAGAATCCGAAACAGGCATGCCAGCCATTCTGATTGGTGAACCAATTATAGCATGTCTCAATAATCCCCTATGTAATACTCCTTCAGAGGATGAAGGTGAATGGGTAATTAATGATAATATTTCTTTTGATTATCCTGCGACTGTTGGGCTATTTGAATCCATTACGGATAGCTCTATGCACATGCCTTTACACAAGCCAAGTGCGTCCGGTACGCCCATGGAATCCGCAGAAGGAGCCGTCTTGGTGATCCCGCCATCCAAAGAAGGTCAGTTACCGATAATCTTCGGTAGAACCCAACCGCGGGGACCCGCGGTCGCAGATTCAAGTTCAGACTCAGACACTCCACAATTCTTTCATTACGCGCGGCCAGCGCGTCATATTATGAAGAAAATGGGGTACGACTTGAAGTATGGAGCAGGCCTGAATTTCGGAAAAGGAAGGCGCGGTTTGATGCGGAACTTTGTGCCCAAAGGAAAACCTGCAAACTACTATGATAGTACACGCAGGGGGTTGGGTTACGTCACGCCCACATCATCAATAACAGTTCAAGTCAAAGACGACGGGCCAATTCCATCACATTCGGCTTCATCCTCCGAGTGGGACTCCGATATCAGTATAGGAGGAATGTTCAAAGACCTCACTATTAATATGACCTCAAGCAGTCAATTGGAACCCGCAGAAGCTACTGAAGAGGAACCATGGGCTCAGTAATTAGACCTCCAATGGGAAAAGCGATTCGAATCGCGCGAACCACCTACTGAAGACAAGGTGATGCAGGTCAACTTGGGTAGTCAAGACTACCCTAAGCCCATCTTTATAAGTGAAAGCCTATCACTTACAGAAAGGGAAGAATTGATAATACTCGTAAGAGAGTATATAGACGTCTTCGCATGGAGCTACGAAGACATGCCTGGACTTGATCCGCAGGTCGCTATGCACCGTCTAAACATCAAGCCCGACATTAAGCCAGTCAAGCAGCAACAACGTCGGTTTCGCCCAAACATCATGGAAGCTATTGAAGCCGAAGTTCATAAACTCATTGCATGTGGCTTCATCCGGGAGGAACAACATCCAGATTGGGTAGTCAACATCGTCCCCGTCCTCAAAAAGAACGAAAAAATACGCATCTGCATCGACTACCGTGATCTCAATACGGCCTGTCCCAAAGACGAATTCCCATTACCCATCACCGACGTCATGATTGACAACACATGCGGGTTCGAAAGGATGTCTTTCATGGACGGCTTTTCAGGATACAACCAGGTTAAGATGTATCCCGACGACGAGAAGCATACTTCATTCGAACACCATTGGGGTATACTGCTACACTGTAATGCCCTTCGGACTGAAGAACGCTGGAGCAACCTATCAGCGGGCAATGAGTACAATCTTCTGCGACCATCTTCGAAAAACGGTGGAGTGCTATGTCGACGACATTGCCGTCAAAAGCCGCAACAAGAATGAACATCTTCGCGACCTGAGAACGATGTTCGACATAATGCGGGCTCATCAACTGAGAATGAACCCGACAAAATCCTTCTTGGGAGTGTCAAGTGGCAAGTTCCTTGGGTTTATTGTCACATCAAAAGGGATTCATCTTGACCCAGACAAAGTCAAAGCCATTCAGAGCATGCATCCACCGAGGAATCTCAAAGATCTCAGAGGCTTGCAAGGTAGACTGGCTTATATCAGAAGATTCATTGCAAATCTCTCAGGCCGCTGTCAGCCGTTCACCCGACTCATGAAAAAGGGTGCTTCCTTCGTATGGGACCAAGCTTGCCAGGAAGCTTATGAAGACATCAAGAGGTACCTCACAAAACCTCCAGTCTTAGTTGCCTCTACATCAGGAAAACCGTTCTTGCTTTATGTAAAAGCTCTGGACTACTCCCTCGGTGCCCTCCTCGCTCAAAAGGACGACAATGGCCACGAGCAGGCCATTTATTATCTGAGCAGAACTCTCATAGGAGCGGAATCTCGCTACAACCCTATCGAGAAAGGGTGTTTAGCTCTCGTCTTCGCTGTTCAGAAGACACGACATTATTTGGTCGGCCAGACCATACATGTCATCTCCAGAGTAAACCCATTGCGTCTTCTTATGACAAAGTCAGGATCATTGAATTCAAGATTGGCTAAGTGGGCACTTTTATTGTCTCAATACGACATAATCTTCACGCCTTATAAGGCGGTTAAAGGCCAGGCCCTTGCAGAGTTCTTGGCTGCCCATCCAGTTCCGGAACACTCAAAGCTCCACGAAGATATCCCTGATGAGGTCTTTGAGTCTAATGCAACCTCAGAAGAGGAAGTATGGCAGATGTTCTTTGATGAAGCATCACGAATCGGCCCTATAGGCAAGATTATTGCCGGAGTGGGGGTTGTGTTTATCTCCCCACAGAATCATGTCTTGCCCAGAGCATTTTCTCTGACAAAATCGTGCTCCAACAATGTAGCAGAATATAATGCTCTGCTCATCGGTCTTCAACTCGCCCATGGAATGGGGGTACGCTACCTCGAAGCTTATGGCGATTCAAAACTGATCATCAATCAGGTTAAAGGCGAATACGAAGTCCGCCATGAGGACTTGGTGCCTTATTACCATACAGCCATTGAATTGGCCAACCTATTTGAAGGTTTCTACATCGGGCATGTGTCTCGATCTCAGAATACCAAGGCGGACGCTCTTGCTGCATTAGCAATCACACTAGCCTTGCCAGCCGACACCGAGTATCACCTCACAGTCGCAACTCGACATCTTGTATGCTCCAAGCACATACTAAGAATTCGAGAAGCCTATAATGTCTCCACGGATCTTGAACCGAGAGATTGGCGCTTTCCTCTCATTGACTATGCTTTGCACGGTCTGCTTCCAGACGATCCTAAAAAGCGGCGTCCGTCAGACGAAGGCCTCTCCGTTTCTACTACGATCCGATTCTGAAGACACTCTACCGTCGTTCATATGACGGTCTCCTCCTCCGTTGCCTTTCCAATTCAGAGGCACAGGAAGCGCTCCAAGAAGCGCACGATGGCATTTGCGGAGCTCATCAGCCAGGTCCAAAGCTTAAGGACAGGTTGCATAGGCTTGGATATTATTGGCCAACTATGATAGCCGATGCCATCCAATATGCACGAAGGTGTAAAGCATGTCAGATTCATGCGGACTTCATACACCAGCCTTCGGAGCTGCTCCACCCGACTGTTGCTTCATGGCCATTCGAAGCATGGGGAATCGACGTCGTAGGGCCAATCAGCCCTTCTTCGACAAGAGGTCACCGGTTTATCCTGGCAATAACCGATTACTTCTCAAAATGGGCAGAAGCCGTACCGTTGGCCGAAGTCAAAACCTCTAATATGGTTAATTTCATCAAACACCATGTCATCCATCGATTTGGTGTCCCTAGGCGGATCATCCACGACAACGGTCCCCAATTCATAAGCCAAGTATTCTATCGGTTCTGCGATAAATACCGAATTCAGAATGTGGCTTCAACTGCCTATAATCCTGCTGCCAATGGCTTGGCGGAAGCATTCAACAAAACAATCATCAAGCTGCTCAAGAAATTCGTCTTCTCGAATAAGCGAGATTGGGACGAAAAGCTCGGTCAATGTCTTTGGGCCTACCGAACCACGGTGCGGACATCGACAGGCAATACGCCTTTTTCCCTGGTATATGGGTGCGAAGCGGTCCTCCCATTGGAAATCCAGATGCCATCGTTGCGTGTAGCTCTGATTACTAAAACCACATCAGAGGACAATGATCGCCTACGCCTTCAAGAGCTCGAAGCTTTGGACGAGAAGCGACTACAAGCTCAGCAGCATATCGAGCTATATCAAGCTCGAATCTCAAAAGCCTTCAATAAGAAGGTCAAACAGAGAGTTTTCCAGAAAGGAGACCTGGTCTTAGCCGTCAGATGACCGATGATTATGACGCACAAGACCAAAGGCAAATTTCAGCCTAAATGGGAAGGACCGTTTGTAATAGAAACAGTCTATTCAAACGGAGCATACCGCCTCACGACTGCAAAGGGCGACCTACTCATGATGCCGATCAATGGCAAATTCTTAAAGAAGTATTATCCTTAATCAAGGATCCTTCTCTTGATCAAGTTAACACTACACCTCTGATCAAGATCTCCGTGTCTGAAGCACACACAAAGAGAGCCTTTCTCTTCCTCCAAGTGAGGTCATACAGCCACAAACTAACAGGAACCTGGCTGTGCACCGGTTATCCTAAAAAGGAATCAAGGTTATGCAGACACTAACCAAATGATTCAGCATCCTTAACGATTAAGGATAGAGGAAAATGTTGGCCTGTAAGCCCAACATAAGTCCTCGACAACTCATCATGCTGAGGGGAATAGCATGGCTAGCCCAATCCAAACAGTAGTTGGTAAAGGCATATCAAACCCGTTGACAGCTGGGGGTTTGCTAAAAACCCTAAGTGACCTGTTCCCATTTGATTCCCTCTCCAAAATCACTTACCAATTCTCATCCATAGAATGGTAAGACCACATACACACTTCGCTGTTACGTTAACATTAAACCTATGACAGCAATTCCCTCGTTTCTCCCCGTGAGAATGAGACCTCCAAAATCACTTACCAATTCTCATCCATAGAATGGTAAGACCACAAATACATTTCGCTGTTACGTTAACATTAAACCTATGACAGTGATTCCCTCGTTTCTCCCTGTGAAAACGAGACTTTCTCCCAAATTCCACTACAAACTCGATACTTATTGACATTTACAAAAGATAAGTATCACCAACCTTGAGCTCGGTGGCGTCTCATCCGGTTATGTCATTGCGACCTCTGAACCAGTAGACAGCCGAGTCTCAATTCCGAGCCCTATTGACATTTACAAAAGACAGGTCTTGATACTCGTTGACATTTATAAAAGACGAGTATCACCAACCTTGAGCTCGGTGGCGTCTCATCCGGTTATGTCATTGCGACCTCTGAACCAGTAGACAGCCGAGTCTCAATTCCGAGCCCTGTTGACATTTACAAAAGACAGGTCTCGATACTCGTTGACATTTACAAAAGACGAGTATCACCAACCTTGAGCTCGGTGGCGTCTCATCCGGTTATGTCATTGCAACCTCTGAACCAGTAGACAGCCGAGTCTCAATTCCGAGCCCTGTTGACATTTACAAAAGACAGGTCTCAATACTCGTTGACATTTACAAAAGACGAGTATCACCAATTTTTGAAGCTTGGTGGCGTCTCATCCGGTTATGTCATTGCGACCTCTGAACCAGCAGACAGCTAAGTCTCAATTACGAGCCCTGTTGACATTTACAAAAGACAGGTCTCAATACTCGTTGACATTTACAAAAGACGAGTATCACAAATTTTTGAAGCTTGGTGGCGTCTCATCCGGTTATGTCATTGCGACCTCTGAACCAGTAGACAGCCGAGTCTCAATTCCGAGCCCTGTTGACATTTATAAAAGACAGGTCTCGATACTCGTTGACATTTACAAAAGACGAGTATCACCAATTTTTGAAGCTTGGTGACGTCCCAACCAGTTATGTCATCGCGACCTCTGAACTGACAGATAGCCAAGTCTCATTATCCAACCCAACAAGAATTATGTTCCCAAGGAATTGCACTACAATTCGGAATCGCAATCCAAAAAGAAGAACAAGATTGAAGATTCGACAAAAGAAGAAAGAATTTTCATTCATTTCAAGAGGATAAAGTACATGGAGTTACAAGCGTACACTGTACGATCTGAGCCGCTCTCCGAGAGCGTTTAGCCTCGTCTTCCTGTCATCAGCAGCCTGGGCAAGTGCTTGTGACCTCAGCTCAGCCTCATTGAAATCTTCCGCCTGAGCCAGACGAGCTTCGGCCTCCGCCAAAGTTGTCCTCTGTAACAACCCCTGCCGCACAAGCTCCTCACTCTGAGCTTTGAGCTCTTCAAGCCGTGCAGTTTCCTCAAGACGCACCGGTATGGCCTTGGATAAGAGGAGATTTGCTTTCCTGATCATCTCCTCAGCCTTCGCAATCTTATCCTCAGCGCCGAGAAGAGCACTAGTGAAGGCGTCAATTGCACTTCCAACCTCTGCTTGCCTTGTCTCCAAGGATTTCAAGTCAGAAGAAATAGCCTTAGCAGCCTCTTGAACGGCAAGCCGGGTCTCGTGCTTTTGAGCAATGAGAAGCGCGAGCCGGTCATCAACTAAAGACTCCGGGTCCGAACGGTGGAGGCGGCGCCATTCCTCCGCATCCTTCTCAAATTCATCCACCAGAAGCTCCAAAGCAGTGGCCTGGTGATACCCCTCAAAGTCCCGAATACTCTCAATATCACGGGAGAGGACCCTCCGTTGCAGAAGTCGCCACTTCTTTTCCCGCTCGTCTTTTGGGTGCCATTAAAGAGCTGCAAAAGTTCTCAAAGTTCTCTGAACGAAGAAGGAAGAGGAAGAGGGAAAGTCAAGAAATTTCTCTGAAAAAGGAGATCTTTTCCTGTTCAGCCCGATCGGGCTTTTATAGGCCAATCAGCACCTGAAACAAGGCCTCGAAAAGGGCGTACGCCGCCGTTTCGAATTAATTCGAAACACCACCGGAAGCGCCTTCCCGAGAAGCGCTGCTTCGATTCCACTAAAGGTTAACTTCGCCCTGGCTTAAAATGCGGGCTTCGCGCAATCCTTCAGGGACTTCGCCGAAAGGCTTATCTTAGCCCCCTAAAAAGGCGCTGTTCGAAGGACATGCCAGTTTCGCGAAGTTTATTCAAAGAAGGGACTATATCCCTAACTCCACATACAGTTTGGCTCCGCTATAACCAAATTTTCAATGAAAGCAAGCAAAAATCAGATAATCAAGAGATGAACTTTCATTGATTTAAAAGGAAGAGTACATTGATATTACATCAAAGTTGTGTTTCATACAACACACCCAGTTGCTTAACAAGGTCATTTGCGCAAAAGGCATACAAGTGGTTTTATCCGCCTCTAAGTCAAACCGACTGGACAAAGAAAGCCTTCCTCCTGCACAAGGCCGTAATCAGTGGTGCCGCACAGACACGGTCATTATTCTCCACAAAAATGGCAGATCTTGCCAGGCCATTTTTGTTGAAGCCTGGCAATAAAAACCTATCGCCGCCAACACGATAGATCACGTATAATGGGAATTAGCAGTGATACCAGTGATCTAACGGGTGTGATGCCCGCTTTCCCAAAGTGGATCGCCCCCAAAGGCCACCAAAGTTGAAAGTTGGCAATGATGCCGGCGATCCCACAGGCGACGCCCACTATCTTGAAGCGGATCATCTCCGGTAAAAGCGGCAGCCAGCCTCACCTCTGAACGAATCACCTCGAATAAAAGGCTACCAACGGCCTCTGGGACACGCACCCGTCGCCCCGAATTGTTCCTCCTGCTTAAAAGTAAAGCTTCAACCGGGGAAGCATAAGGCAATGTTATGGTTCCATCCATCAAGTCACTGGACTGACAAACATAGCCCACTGCAAGGCAAATCAGAACAGATTAGCAACTAAGCACAGGAGAGGCTACAAAAGAACTAAGCCAAATCTTTTGGATCGAAGCGATCCAGTTTCAGTAAAGCAGAGGATAAGCCTCACCTGCACAGCACTGATGGGCTGGCTCAGCAAACGCCAAGTCCTAGTCTCGCCTATACGGTTAAGCCAGACCGATCCTAACAGACACAGTCTTAGCCCCGCCTATATGGCAAGACTGGCTCAACCTTGAAGATACCAAGTCCCAAGTTCTGCCTGTGCAGCGGACTTAACATGCAGTGATCTTTTTCTAATCAAGTCAAGATGATAGCTTCGCTGGGAAGCTATGCCAAAATCCTTCTCTGCAGATCAGTTAAATAGAGAACAAGGAAAGCTAATCCCTGAAGCAGCTGCTGAAGATGAATCAAGGGAGATGAATTTCCTAAAATCGGTAAAGTCGTTGAACGATCAAGACTTACCGGTCCTTGGCCGGGTAAAGACCAGAGTGGGCATTCCCACTAGTTCAGAGATCTGAGTATCTCTTTCAAACCAAGAGAAGAGAAGAGAGGCAAAGCACTTCTCTTCAGAGGACTTCAAGTGTCCTATTTATAGGCCCCATGGTCTGAGCGCTGCCGCCTCAAGCGTGGAAGCACGAGCGCATTTAAAGCATTTACTACGCCTTGAGAACAGGGACGGCTTTCCTTGGAACCGTGCGAAGGAGAAAACGTCTCCCTCATAAAGGCACTTATGGCGCCTTGAAGAAAGGGAATATCCTCCCTTGAAAACGTGCAAATCGGAGAATATCTCCCTCGATTAGCGCAAGAGAAGGAGAAAATCTTCCTTGAAATTCGACCCACGGCAGTTGGTCTCGGGAAAGCGACATGCGCTCCCAAGCGAACATATCTTCGGAAGCCCGGATGCGGGGCTACTCGCACGCGAAGCTACCCAGACGCGAATCTACATGATTCCTCGGCGAATCTACATCCCAAAGCAGGATTTAATGCGAAGCTGAACTCAACCATCATGGCGACGTTCATACTCCACACACCACCGATCAAAGCAGTTCAAAGTATTTCAAAGTCTGAGCCATTGCAGACTTCTAAAAACTTTGAAGGGGGTCTTGTTGACACTTAAAAAAGACAAGATTCTTATAGGTCTGAACAATGTCTAAACTTGTTGACATTTACAAAAGACAAGTGACAGACGAGCTGAAGACCAGTTTTCACCCATCTCCGAGGGACAAGGAAGCAACTTGGACTCCACTGATCCAGCAAGCAGACAGTGAACCCGGATTGTTTCTAAACAGACCTCAGCAGGTCTAAAGGTGCTAGCACTTAGCATCACATGAGCCCAAAGAGATAGCCTCGCTTGAGAGGCTAATATCACCTGACTTCGCCTCGAAGCCATCCAAAGCCTCGCCAGGAAGCTAACTCGCAACTTCGCCACGGAGGACTTCCAGCTCCGCCAAAGGGTTTCTTTCGGACTTCGTCAGAAGATGCCTCTAGCTCCGCTACGAGCTCAAAATAGGCAGCTCCGCTATTGGTCTGCTATGGTCAACCTTTGACCAATCAAATCTCCAGATGAGATCGGATTTAATCGGATCAAATCCAATCAAGATCAAATCAGAGATCAAATTTGGCAGTTGATTGCCACAATCTCTTGACTCTCCTAAAAACGAGTAAGAAGATCAGGGAAAATCCTCCAACGATATGGAAAGGATCAAAACAAATCAAGAAAGTCCACCGACCTGCCAATTCTAGCTTCGCAGAAGCTGATTCAAGCCTCGCAGCAAGGCTACTTTTCAGATTCAAACAGATTCGATTCAATCTGTTTCCATATCTTCAAGGGACGATTATACCCTTGCTCTCCTTATAAATAGCCCATCAAGGGTACAAGGAGAGAGAGGCATGCAGAGACGCATACGGACACACACACAAGAGGACTCCACAAGCAGAGGCTTCTTCACGACGCACCGTGCGCTCTCGAATTCTGAGACCTTTTAGAGAATTGCTTTCTCTAATCAGGGTGTTGATACCCTAACGTCGTCCTTCTTCTCAAGGAATCTCCGGAACCAGGCGAGAAGGAATTCCTTATTGAAGGCGATTTTGAGAAGCAGCAAGAGGGTTCTACCAACCTTCTGTTCTCTAATTCCCCGAATCAGGCGAGAAGGGAATCTCATCGCTCGCATCGTCAAAGGGACAAAGTGGTCGCGCGCTGACCAGACTCCTATCGGCACACTTCTCCAGAATCTCTGAGGAGATCTATTTGTAATCTTTTTAAGAATACTTGTAATTTAGCTCCTCAAACTCTTTTTTTTGTAAGTTTTCCCCCTTTGCGAACATAATGGAAAACAGTATACATTATATTTATATATTTTTTTCAAACTTATCTAATTACTTTTCGTGTAAATACCAAGGGTTCTTAAGGCCAAAGCACCTAGCTAATCACTAATCATATTTGTTTATTTTCGATATATATATATATATCTCTCTCTTTTTATATATATATATATATATATATATATATATATATATATATATATATATATATATATATATATATATATAAGGCACGTGAGTCTTTGTTTCGAATCCTAAGTGTGTAACTGTATAAAGTATGCACATTTTATCAAGGTCAAAATCAAGACTAAATTACTTTTCCAATATTTCCTCTTAATCTTAAAAATCAAACAAATAGTTTTATTTTGACTAAGTATTAAGAAATCTTAATTATGATTTTCCTATTCCTTAAAATTAATTTAATTACTTACAAAAATAAATCAAAATATTATTTCTTTTTTTAAAAGTTTTTAAAAGAAAAACTTTTTTGTTTGGAAAACCAATTTTCATATGTTAGTAAACCCTCCCCCACACCTATCTCATGCATTGTCCTCAATGTATGAATGAAATGCAATGCATGAAAAAGAAGAAAGGGATGAAAAATGTTACCTCAAGGTAGTGGTTTCGTTGGTGGTCAGATTGGACCAAGTGTTGCTATTCAATCTAAATCTTATGGATTATCAAGGAACCCACGTTTGATGATCTCTTTCTTATATACATTTTTAAACTCCCCCAAGTAAATAGAATCATGCAAGATCCTAACATTAAAATCATCGCGATTAAATGACTAATCTTGGAAAATCATCTCAGAGTCATAATTATCTACACCTTAGTCCAATAGTGGAATGTGACTTGGGTGAATGGTTGGCTTGAACTCAAGAATGAATAATTCGGTAATCAATACTGACTCGATAGAATAAAGTTTATATTCAAGAGTGAGTTTTGGTTTAATAATTGGTTTCAAATCAAAGAATTTATGTTTACATTCATGATCCATTAATAGAATGTGACTATTCAAAATAGGTGGTTCAATTTCGATATTTATGGGTATAGGAATCAATGTCGGCTCGGTAATTGGGTCCAAATTGGATAAGGATACTAGAGTCAATATAGATTCAAAATTGAAACTGAATCACAAAGTTAGGGTCGGGTTTACATTCACAATTAAATTCAATCTTTTTGAAGTGAAAACTTACCAATTTGTCTAAGGGTTGGGATTGGTCAAGTTCAAGTTGGTGTGATGAAATTGAATCTTGATCAAAGTTTTTAAGACACCGTGATTCTTAGTTCCTATCAAGTTGGTTAGAAATCTCAAGGATGGTTGAAAGTTTAAGAATTTGCTCACTCATTGTGTTTTCCAAACGATCCATTTTACTTCAACCATCGAGGTGATCATTTTGGGACTGAATCATAGATATTATACTCTTGTCCAAGTCGGTAGGTTCTACTTGTTATGGTGGGACTTGACAAATTGAGTATGGATCTTGAAGTTTGAACTTTTCACGGGATCGTGAGTCTTCTAGCTTTTTAAGTCATCGCTCGACTTCTTCTAGCATCTTATCGAAGTCAGATTTTTCTTTATAGAGCAATCTTTATAATGAGTATATGAAGCTGAATATTGGTAAGGTGATTGACTATATAACTTGAAAAAGTTGTATCCCCATTGATTCGGTGAAGAGTAGAGATGATTATTCTGATTTTGTCCATAATATTGGGATTTGGGCATGTGTTGAGTCAGATAAGACCAACTCGACAAAGTTGGTTGGTTAAAATTTTGTTGGTTAAAGTTATGTCATACCGGGTGAGTGTAATTCGAGTTAACAGAGGTTGGGGTGAAATATGGATTTACATTAGCATAATCCATATCACACAAAAAATCAAAACAAAGAAAAGAAAAAAATTCTAGCCTATGTAAGTGTAGACCTTAGACCTAGACGACTCCTAACTGGTTAGATTATCTACGGGAGGTATATTTTAGAATCTAAACATAAGTTAATCGGCCAGGTAGGTGGTAAGATCTATGGGAGGTATCCGTGCTAGAGCAATGGGTCTAATTATGCCAAATCATTGTTCTTTGAGATTTTGCCTCTTAATCCCCTGCCTAGTCACCGATTTGGTAAGAGTCAAACTTTAACAACTTTCTCCTTAAGTCAATCTCATATTGAGTCTGAGATGTTCCTAAGGCCAACATCTACTCAGATTTTGATTAGGATTGGGTTAATAAGTGGAGAGATAGTTTGTGGGCTAAAGGAGGGTCATGAATTTCCCACCTTTTCTTGTTTATAGATTTGCCCTTAAGTCATTTTTGTGCAAGGTGTGCAAGTAAATAGATAAGTAATCACTTAAAGTAATTGTAAATCACCCATAAGTGTTTCCTAATCTAAATGCAAAACAAGCGTACCTTATTTCCAGCACTCTTCAAAAGTAATTTAAAATTAAACAGAGTTAAACGAATGCCCTAGGATGCAACATCTAACTATGTTTTAAATAATTACAAACACTGGTTATTATTGTGATTAGAAATTAGTGTGTAGAACAGTATAATATGAAAATATAACAACCACAAAAGCTTTTTCAAGTGTAACTCAATCACCCTGTAAAGAAGCAGGGTGACCAACTCCACTGTATGATCGGAAAAACGCGCCTTTTGTCACGTTTGCACGGCTTTTTGGTGGAGTCAAGTGCTCTGCCTTCTTGGGCAGAGTTACAAAGCCTTTGTTGATATTCTGTAATTCCTAATTTCTTGTAATCTACCCTTGAACACAAAAACAAGAAGAAAGATTAACAAACTAGTAAATAAAAGAAATATCCCTCCCAGGCAATGGCGCCAAAATTTGATTGAGGAAAAGATAGAGTTTAGAAAGTGTTTATCTGATGTGTGATAAACTCTGAATTCTTGCTATTTAACCGCGATAGCAAAGGCCATGCGAGTCAGTCCGCAGGAAGAGATGTGATGCAAGCTCTTCAGTATCTTTTTAGGCACTAAATAATTTAATGGTTCTTCTTTGGTTTAAAGTAGAAAAACAATTCTATGTTAAGTGTTAGAGATAGAAATAAGATGAAGATAGGATTTGGTATAAAGATTAGGGTTTTTAACAAAATTAAAGAAAATAAGTCTTACTAATTATCCACCACCACTAACTTACTAACCTTTGCTAGAACATACTTCACTTTGGATCATAAAATTTATACCTAAGAATTGCATTCAATTCAAGCAAGAAGCATAAGATAACAACTAAACCTTATTTGAAATAATCACTAATCATGACCTAACATTAAACTATCAAAGCCTTCTGAGCATAGAATAAGAAGATAATAAGAATTCAACATTAAACTATTAAAGCTATCTAAGCATAGGATAAAGAAAAACTATTTGGAATATTAACATATATTGATTTAATTAGATATTATCATGTGCCTTCAAGAACTTTTACTAATCCTAGGGTTAAGCATGCATATGATTCAATCGGTTTATTTTAACATAGAATAAGAAGCAATGGTGGAGAAATTGGCAAGCCATGGAGTGAATTAGCTATGCATGATGAAGATTAAAGAAAGCATGGTAAAGAAGATTGCACGATAAAAGAGAAAGTAAGTAAATAAAAAAAATGGAAAGAAGAATAGAAAAATATCATTATTGATACAATTACAAGAGCTTCCTCCTTCTTTACAAATCAACTTGAACTAAACCCTAAAAAATAAAAAGTATAATTTGGAAGAAAAAGAAACTAAAGAACGCCCTAAGTGTTGATCTCTGGTTTCGAGATTTGATTATGAGAGATTTCAGCTCTTTAAATAGGCCTTAAAGCCAAGCACAATAAGATACACATTAAGAGTTTTAATTCAATCCCAATTCAATATGAGGAATTCAGCTCTGAACTAATCTGCCAAGTCAGCGTGTTAATTACTAAATATGACTTATCAGACAATTGAACGTATATAATGATCAACATAAGAATTGTACCTCTTTAAGTCTTCTTTCTGTAGCATCTTGATTCATCGGATTTGATTTTCTGTAAAGAAAGTTATGATCAATAGACTAAAAGGTATCAAGTCTTAATTCGAATCTGAATTGATTTTGAACTCCGAATTTAATTTGAATTATCCTCCTTATCTCCAATTATGATTTGCTTTATCCCATCCATCTTCTAGAAATATATCTTCTGATTTTGAATTTAAATTGTGAAGATGATGATATATCCTTTCCTTCTCTTGATTTCAATTTGATTTTCAATTAAAATTCAAATTTAGACAGGATGAGAGATAAAATAGTATCTCTTCTATCCCATCTTCCCATTTAAGTAACTACACACCATAATAAAAAGAGAGTTAACCACCAAATTTAAATAAAGAATAATGAAGGATAAATTGTTGGCCCAGAGGCCTTCCACCTTAGTTTTGATGATGACTAACTTATGAAGGATAGTTTACTAATGATCTTGTGTTTAATAAATTTTAGATATTGATTAAGATTTTAGCAGTGATTAGCTTCAACAAAGGATTCAAAGCCAGTTTTGGAGCATACATGAGTTGATTCAAGAGCTTGCGCTTCAAGATCGCATCTAGTACTCGGAAGAAGTCAAGCTCTTTGGATCGAGTTTGAATCGAGTCGTCTTGAAGATAAAGATCAACTAGAAGACTTCAGTTTGATTAGTTTTGTTTTTGTTTTTTAGATCTTGTATAAAGATAGACTAGTATTGATATGATCAATTTGACGCGCACAAACACACAAGTTAAAATAGTTTTTAGTTTCGGTTTAACCATTTTGGATCAATCTAGAACATATCTTTAGTTTTCAAGAATAGATAGAATCAAAACAAGTTTACATGATTTATATGTATAGTGGATTCATCCATACACATTGTTTAGTTTTTATTGTCTTAATTGATGTTTTACCTGCACACAAAAAAATACAAGTGGTCAATTCTTCCGCTATGGCAAGTGGCTATGCGGGTCGTGATCCACAAGGAGGGACTAGCGATGGAAGCTTTTTTAGCAAGTTCTCTTTTAGGTTACAAAGAATGGTTAAAATTCTTCTTTTAGTTCTTAAAAAAAAAAAAGAGAAAAATGGAGTTAAAGTCAAGTTAGGAAGAAAGTGGTAGTATGAGAAGGTGGAGAAAATAGAAGTGATATGTACACAGAAATTGCAAGAAGAGTGAAAGAGATTTGAAAGATTGTGGTGTTGGTAATTTACACTAAAAGTTAAAAGAAAGAAATAAGAAATTAAAAATAATTACTTACCTCCTTTGACCAAAAGCTTACCTTGAATCTTTGGCGACGATGTTACCTTGAAGTGGAGGCAATCAACGCATAACCCAAAGAGTTGATTCTCGTCTCTTCCACATTACATCATCAAGACAAAACAAGCATGAAATGATACAGACTGACACTAAAATCCATCGTCATGAGCTATCGGTGGCACTCGCAAAGGCAAGGCTCTTTCGATACTATGAGACTCACTTGAATAGCAATTGGTACAAGAAAGAGAGAAATAGAAGAAAAGAAGAAGAACACAAAAACAAAGTACATAAAAAAGATAACTATAGATTCAATTTTGTAACAATAAGAGAAAAGAAGAACAACTTACACCGATGTCACTCTCAACACAAACTTTGTTCTCATTCTCCTATGAAACTCTGATCTCCTCTGAATTACATAAATGAAAACTAAAAATTACATAAAAAGAAAAATAAAAGCCTACACTAAAAAGAGTGAAAAAGTTGACTAAATTCTATCACTGCATCATCTTTCCCTGTACGCTCTGAAAAACCCAGTATTTATAGGTATAACCCAACGGGGAGGGGTGTACGAAGATAGGAGGAGTAAACGCTTCCCCAACTGTTGCAACAAAGGCATGAAAATGCGGCCTTGGCCGCGTTTGCCAGGTGGTCACACCCAAATGGTGAGGGTCCCTAGTTTTGAGAGATTATTTTATCCGGTTCTGGATTTCTCCTTTCAGCTCCTGGATTTGACGAAACGGCCTTTGATTATTAGTTTTAACCGATTAATTTGAAGAGATATGTTTTTAACTGATTTTCAACTGATCTGAACCGACCTTATCTGCCTGATTTACTAACTTTGAATTAATTCTAATTTAAATCAGAATTTGATGGGCTTTTGGGCTCGTTTCTCCTCCCTCTCCTTTAGTAATTGGCCTGCAAATAAATTAAACAATAATTAGGAAAAGGCAGAGTTTATTCTATAATAAGTATGAGAATATGATAATGAATGTGCAATATTAGCGACCGATCACACCCCATACCTATCTTTTGCTCGTCCTCAAGCAAAACAACTAAACAAAAAATTATTAGACCACTTTCGCAGATCACGCGATTGCACTGAGCATGCGCAATAAGCCGTTAAACCTCCAGGTTTTTCCTAGAGGACGAGTTTTGTCTCGTGAGAATTTTCAGTGGATTACACCCACAAAATCCATAAAGAAAGAGAAAAATGTTAGTATTTTGAAAACACATTTTGAAAGAAAAATATTTCAAATATTATTATAAGATTTAAGTAATCTATAAGTTATAAAATAACTGAATTTTACATTCCTAAACTTACTCTCTATTCAAAAATTTGTTATCAATCAAAGTAAGGAGTCAAATTGTACTTCTCATCTAGTCTATTACTTTACCCTAAGTCATATGAAACTTTGTGACCGTGAAATTTTGACTAAAGGCTCTTTAACTTTAATGCTTATGTATTATTTATTTATTATTTTTTATTTTTTGTGGCATTATTTCTTAGTTCTATTAGGCTTTCTAATTTGCCCATGTAACGAGCCTTTAATCGGTAACTCCCAAACCAAAGGGTCTTAGGATACCGGGTGAGAAAATACCCCAAGGACTTAAGGACTCGAGCAAACAATGCTTCAAAACTACGAATTTTATTATATGAACGCTTTTAGGCGTGAATACTTATGCTTTATTAGGCACAAATATCTAGCTTAATTAGAGAATTAGAGAATTTTTATATATATATTTTTCTTAAACTTATCTAATCATCTTTCGCATAAATATCAAGGCTTGCTTAGGTCAAAGCACCTAACTAATCAATAATTAGATTTGTTTATCATTCAAAGATATATTTTTTTCTTTTTTTTCTTTTTTAAGGCATAAGAATCTTTGTTTTTGAACCCTAAGTGTGTAAGTGTATGAAGTGTGCATATTCATCAAGGTAAAGATCGCGACTAAATTACTTTCACAAATTTTCTTCCTAACCTTAAAAATCGAACAAATAATCTTATTTTGACTAAGTATAAGAAATTCTAATTATGATTCTTCTATTTCTTAAAATTGACTTAATTTCTTAAAAAAATGTCAAAATATTGTTTCTATTTTCAAAAAGTTTTTAAAAGTAAAAAAAATTAATAATAAAAAGAAAACCTAATAATAAAAAGAAAACCTAAGTTATGTTAGAACCCTCCTCCGCAACTAACTCATGCATTGTCCTCAATGTATGAATTAATGCCAAGATGCATGAAAAAGAAGAAAGGGAAGAAAAATACTAGCTTAAGGTGGTTGTTCCGATTGTGGCCTGATTGGTCCACGAAATGCGGCTCAATCGACTTTGCGAGGAGTTCGAAGGAACCACCAGAAACCTCTCTTATATAACCTACTAAAATGATGTATACATGAATGATTTTTATTAAGAACTTTACCACATCTAATTTTCAAATTTCACAAATAATTTTGGAGTCAATTTTATCAACACCCTTATCCCAAAATGGAGTATGAAAAGATGGAATGATTGACTTGGACTTAGGAAGTACAAGAATAATACCGATTCGGGAAAGTGACTAAGTCAAGTAAAGATTCAGGAGTCGAGATTGGTTCAGGAAGCGGGTCCAAATCAAGTACTTGAGACTTAAGTCCACATTCATTTCCCAACAAAGGAATGTGACTTACTATTGGTGATTCAAGTTCAAAAATGTCAGGTATAGGAATCAAAACTGACTCTAAATTATTGCTCAAGTTGGGTAACAAAACAGGAGTCAATATTGATTCAGGAAGTTGAACTGGATCACAAATCTGAGAATCTAGGTCACATTTCTCATCTAGTTCGATTTCATAAAAATGAGAACTTGCCAATTTGTCAATGGGATTTTTAAAAGCATGAAATTGGTCAAGTTCAATATGATGATTATAAAAGATTGGCAATTTAATTTCATGATGAATTGGCACAGCATCTAATGTTGACTCGGGAAAAAGATTGAAATCAGGTGAAGATACCAGAGTCGTTATTGAATCAGGAAGTAGAATTGAATCACCAAGTTGAGATTCAGGATCATATTCAAGTTCAATTTCAAGAAAGGGATAACTTGCTAAAATGTCAATTTTGTTTTCAAAATTTGGGATTTGGGCAAGTTCAAATGGGTGTGCTAAAATGAAATCTTGTTTTCCAAAACAACATGATTCTTCGGCTCTAACAGAATGGTTAGCGACATCTGAAATGGTCAAACGGTGAGAATAGAGTGTTTGGATCATTATATCTATGTCATGATGAGCGATTTGAGCTTGAGTCATGGCTTCAAACATCTTTTCATAGTCAATTGGTTCATCGTTTTGTTGCGATTGGACTTGAAAAGATGAAGTTTTGTTTTGGAATTTGTGATGCAATCGTAAGTCCATCAGATTTTGTGATTGTTGCTTGGACTCACGCATACTTATTTTCAAGATTGATGGTTTTCTATTTTGAACTGGTGGAACTGAGTATGAATCTTGAACATATTATGGAATTGGGGAGGCCTGAAAATTTTGTTCGGCCTTCTGATGGCTTCTATACTCTTATCTAGCTCAGATTTTTCTTCAATAGGTTGGTCTAGAAAAGAAGTATTAGAAGCAAAATCGGGGAATGAATATTGTGATAATTGTAGACAAGGTGGATACGAAGGACAAGTCGGTTGAAAATTAAACTCGGGGGAGGTGAATCCCCATTGACTCTGTGAAGAGTTGAAATTATTTTGAAAATTATAGTCATAAGATTGGGGGTATGGGTTGTACTGATTCGGATAAGACCAATCCGGCACAGTAAATTGGTTAAAGTTATGATATGTCAGGTTGGTAATATCCGAAAAAGAGGTCGGGGTGTAATATGGATTACCATTAAAGTTGGAAAAATTGTTGTTATAAACCATATCACACGAGAAATGTTAAACACAAACAAAGAAAAACAAACAAATAAGCAAACAAATAAAAAGGAAAAAAAATCTAACCTAAATAAGCGTAAACCTTAGACCTAGACGAACCCTAACTAGTTAGACTATCCACGGGGGGTATATTGTTGAATTTGACCACAAGTTATCGGCCAGGTAGGGGTAAGATTGGTGGGAGGTATCTGCGCAAAAGTGACGGGCCTAATTAAGCCAAACCACCATCCTTCCGGGTTTCGCCCCTCAATCCCTGACATTAGTCACTGATTTGATAAGAGTCAGATTCAAATTAACTTCCCCCTTAGGTTAGTCTCCTATTTGAGTTCAAGATGTCCCTAGGGTTAACGTCTACTCGGTTTTAATTAGGCTTGGGTTAGTGAGTGAGAAGATTGTTTGTGAGATAAGGAAGGGTCTTGACTTCCCCACCTTATCTTGTTTATAGGACAAACCCTTAAATCAATTTAGTGCAGTGTACAAGTATATAGAAAAAAGTAGCACTCAAGCAATATTTTATACAAGAATGAATCTTATACTAAATGCTATGCACACATATCTTACTCTTCAACAATAATATAAAATGTAAACGAATTAGACACGTGCCTAAATTCAAGTCTAAACCATTTTTAGCATTTAACAAACATCATTTTACTGTTGAGGTTAGAAAATATGTATAGTAAGATAAATAAGAAAATAAATAGCTACAGAATTTTAACTTTGCCATACAGCCAACCTGCAGAAAATATAGATTAGTAGTTCACTTAGATTGCCATAGAAATGTAGCAAATCTGAGGGCTTCTGGGCTCTACTTTCTTGAGTAGAGACTAGACCACTTATATGTCCACGGCAGCAAAAATTCCTTATTGTTAAATCTGTACACCAAGAACAAAGAAGAAAGTGAACCCAAAATAAATGTAAGCTAAAAAGAGAATTATTTACCGTCCTTCCCCGGCAACGGCGCCAAAATTTGATTGATGTTTTACCTGCACACAAAAATACAAGTGCTCAATTCTACCGCTATAGAAGTGGCTATGCGGGTCGTGATCCACAAGGAGGGACTAGCGATGGAAGCTTTTTTAGTAAGTTCTCTTTTAGGTTACAAAGAATGGTTAAAATTCTTCTTTTAGTTCTTAAAAAGAAAAGAGAAAATTGGAGTTGAAGTCAAGTTAGGAAGAAAGTGGTAGAATGAGAAGGTGGAGAAAATAGAAGTGATATTTACAAAGAAAGTGAAAAAGAGTGAAAGAGATTTGGAAGATTGTGGTGTTGGTAATTTACACTAAAAGTTAAAAGAAAGAAATTAAAAATAATTACTTACCTCCTTTGACCAAAAGCTTATCTTGAATCTTTAGCGACGATGTTACCAGCGCATAGCCCATAAGAGTTGATTCACTCTCTTCCACATTACATCATCAAGACAAAACAAGTATGAAATAATACAGACTGAGACTAAAATCCATCGCATGAGCTATCGGTGGCACTCGCAAAGGCAAGGCTCTTTTGATGCTATAAGACTTTCTTGGGTAGCAATTGATATAAGAAAGAGAGAAGTAGAAAAGAAGAAGAACACAAAAACAAAGTACATAAAAAAGGTAACTATAGATTCGATTTTATAATAATAAGAGAAAAGAAGAACAACTTACACCGGTATCACTCTCAGCAGAAGCTTCATTTTCATTCTCCTATGAAAATTTGATCTCCTCTAAATTACATAAATAAAAACTAAAATTACATAAACAGAAAAACAAAAACCTACACTAAAAAGAATGAAAAAGTGTATTGAATTCTATCTCTGCATCATCGTTCCCTGTACGCTCTAAAAAACACAGTATTTATAAGCAAAACCTAACGGAGAGGGGCGTACGAAGATAGGGGAGCAAACGCTCCCCAACTGTTACAACAAAGGCATGAAAACGCGGCTTTGGCTGCGTTTTCGCGGCCTAGGTGTGGCCAGGTGGCCACACCCAAATGGTAGGGGTCCCAGGTTTTGAGAGATTATTTTATCCAGTTCTGGATTTCTCGTTTCAGCTCCTGGATTTGACGAAATAGCATTTGATCATTGGTTTTAACCGATTGATTTGAAGAGATATATTTTTAACTGATTTTCAACCGATCTGGACCGACTTGATCTACCCTGATTTACTGCCTTCGAATTAATTCTAATTTAAATCAGAATTTGATAGGCTTTTAGGGTCGTTTCTCTTCCCTCTCCTTTAGTAATAGGCCTGCAAATAAATTAAACAATAATTAGAAAAAAGCAGAGTGTATTCTATAATAAGTATGAGAATATGATAATGAATGTGCAATATTAGCGACCGATCAACTTATTTTCATGATTCTAGTTCATGATTTCAAGTTTTTGTTTTTAACAAAACTTAATTTTTGATTTATTGTCAAAAATATAGATATATTATCTATCATGTGTATTGGATTCTATCCATACATAATATGCTTCAAGAGTGTTTCTATATCATATTTTTGTACTTATACATGTTTTGGAGAAAACGAATTTTCATTTAAAAATCTAAGTTTTGAAAAATACCGTTTTTGGTTTAAAGCTAAATTTCTATATCACAAAAATAGTTCAAATTATTTGAAATATGTATTGAATTTTAGTCACACAAACTTATTCTTCAAATATTTATAAGAACTTATTTTTTTGGATTTTATGTGATTTTATGGGATTTTATGGGTATTTAAAAGCCAAGTTTTCAAACCATAAAACCCTGGTTGTGGGCTGCTAACGGTCGACCAAACGGTCGCCGAAGCCTGGCTCGGTCGACCGACGTGCACAGAACTCATAGGCTTTAGCGATCGACCATTCCAGAGAGTCTGCTCTCTGGATCTAGCCCCGGTCGACCGTGTGATCGACCGACAGAGAGTACACTCTTTGGTTCTGGCCTCAGTCGGTCGACCGACAGGCAGCTTGCCTTGGGGCTGTCGACCGACAACCCCAATGATCAGAAATCTGACCGTTGGCTAATCAACCGGGCGGTCGACTGACAGGCCATTCTGGGCCTGTTCTAGATCCCAACGGCTATATTTTGGGAATCCTATAAGTATGGGTTCCCTTGGCCTATTCCTCCTAAGATTTCTAAGTGCAATTTTTCCCATCATCTCAATTGTTTTTTAGCAAATTTAAAAACAAGTTTTAGAGCTTTAATCTCTTTATCTTTATTTGTTTCAAAGTTTTTAAAAAATTAAAAGAAAATAAGTTTTGAGATTCTAGTTCTTGTCCAAAATTTTTATATCTTATCTAGAGTTTTTCTCAAGTATTTTCTTTATTTCTTTTTCAAAGCACTTTGTTTTCTCACACTTGAGCTATCAATTCTATACCTATCTATGGGATCTTTTTTTTGTGAAAAAAATTATTTGTGATCCTTTGAGATCACCAAGAGAGATTGTTTGTGATCTTTGTGATCACCAAGTGTATTTTTCTTTACTTTGTGCTTGGCTAGGTGCCCACCTCTTGTGTAGAGGTTTGTGTTTAAGAGTGAGGAGTTGTGTACTCAAGGTGTAGAGTTAATATTTCTCAGTGGAGGTCCTTTTGTGGAAGGTCCTGTATGGACATAGTGGAAATCCTTCTGAGTGAAGGCGGGGACGTTGAGCAGTGGCTCAAACCTCGAAATATATCTCGGTGTTTGCGTTTGATCCCCTATCTCTCAACTTTATCTATCTTTATATCTAGCATTGCTTTATATTGTTCATATCATATACATGCTTGGTATTGATTGTGTGCCTATACTTGTGTTGAACCAAGAGAGCTTCTAATAGCACCTCAACTCTTAGTTTAGAAGAATCTCGAGAAGTAGCTCCAGAGCCCTTCACGGGAAATTCTGACTCACTCTTGGTTACACTAAGGGTCCGTTTGTTTCCACGCAAAAGGCCGCAAAATCTCAAGTCGTAAAACCTCTTTTCCATTTTCCGCTGTTTGTTTCGCTGCAAAACAACTTGCAAAATACAACTCTCATTTCCTATTTGGAGTTGCTACAGTTAAATTTGTGGTCATATAAATCTCACTTTTACACTCACATTTTCCTACTTGCAATTGCTACAGTTAATTTTGTGGCCATGTAAATTCTACTTGTAGTACACTTGCAGTCTCAAAGCAGTTACTCGATAATCAATATATAATTTAATATTATTAAATATTTAATATTTTTAACATTTTTAATAGTGTTTAATTTCTTATCTAATTATTTTATATTTGTATTTTTAGTTTTTTATTATTTTTAATATTGTTTTAATATTTAATATTTAATTATTTTAATTTAATATTTTTAGTTAATATTGTTATTTAATACTTATTATTTTATTAATATTTACACCAATTTTCTTAATATATTATTTAGATTTAATATTTTATTAATATAACAATAATATGCTTTACTATAAATTATTATATATTTAATTTATTTATTTCTTAATATAAATAATTACTTTATTAATATTATAATATACTCTAAAATTATATTAATATTTTATTATGTTAATATTGTAATAATATTTAATTATTAAATTTATAATTATATTTTACTTTGTTTATTTTATATTTTTATAATATTACAATATTATTATAATAAAATTTAATATTATAATAATCTTAAGTATTTTATAATATTATAATATTATAACTATATTTATTATTTTTCTTAAGATTTTTTTAATATTTATGTTTTATTAGTATCCTTAAAATTTTATTAATGTTCTTTATATTTTCTTAAAATTCTATGATTATTTATTTAGTTAATATTTTAGTAATATTTTACTAATATTTTATTAATATTATTGTTATATTTAAAATATTAATATTTTATCTCAAATTTATTAGTACAATTTAATTTTCAATAGTATATTTAATTTAATAGTATTTATAATATTTATATCACTGCTACAGTTAATTTTGTGGCTAACTTTTTCACTTACACTTTTAAGTTATCAACCAAACACCGTAAAACACATGCTTTCTCATTCACACTTTCACTTTACCAACCAAACACCGTAAAACACACTATACTTTTTCATTTACAATTTCACTTTACCAACCAAACACTGTAAAACACAATATATTTTCTCTGCTACAGTTCACTTTTTCCATTCTCATTTTACGATTTACGACTTGCGACATTTTGTGGCGAAACAAACAGGCCCTAAGTGTGTTTGTAATTAGTTTTTAATTCCACGTCATTTTTCCTAGATTAGCTAGTATACCTATCACCCCCCCTCTAGGTGCATTTCATAAATGTACAAATATAATAATAATAATAATAATGCAGAATTGAGATACAATCAAGGACCGAACAAGGATAAAATTATTGTGTTTGCAAATCACTGTGTTTATGTTTGTTATTCTGATTTTATTTTCAGTGATTGTTTTTAATTTTTATAGTTACAAATATTTCTAGAGAAAATTTTGTATACACTATTCACCCCCTAGTGTTATAGTTGTCATATACAGGATTCCACAACAGCACCTACAAGTTCCCTCAAAAACTCTCGGATCCGCAAGTCCTTTACTTGTTCCCGCAAGAAAAACAACACGCACGAACTTGCAAGCCTGTTGAGACCGCAACCTGCAACTCCTTAAATGCAAGATAGAATACTTGGTTATAACTTCTTGATTACAAACAAAACTCTACTCACAAATAAATATCCTATAAGATAAATTTAGCAATGAAAAGCGCAAGCTTGTGTGAGAAAACTAGATAGATTTGAAAGTGAAAAGCTCAAGAAAATTAATTTGAAAACTCAAGAGAAGCACTCTCAAAAACTATCTTTTGATATGGAATTGAAGCTCTAAAACTTATTGAAAAACTCTCTTGAATATAGGCAGGAAAGCAGTAGAAAATGATTGTGAAAAATCTTATAAAAATCTGGCCAAAAACCGATATATATATATTCCCATATTTATATATATATATATATATATATATATATATATATATATATATATATATATATATATATATATATATATATATATATATATATATAGGCCAACCGTTAGGCACAACCCAAGTCAGATTTGGCTCGTCGATCGACTGAGCAGTCGACCATCAACGGTCATAAATATGACCATTGGGGTTGCCGATCAACCGGGCGATCAACCGAGCATAACTTCAGAGAGCAATGCTTTCTGGCGGTCGAATGGGAGGTCGACCGAAGCCCAAACAGAGAGTAAGGTTTCTTCTGCGGTCGACCGAGATGCACAAGCATTTGCTTGAGCGTATCCGGTCGACCAGGCAGTCGATCATCAGATCCTCAGCTCTGGCTAGCGGTCGACCATGTAGTCGACCGACCTCAGCCAAAAACTCATTTATATATATTTTTTAAATATCTTTTTAAATCAAAATAAATACCAATAAATCTCAATAAATTTACAAAAATAAGTTCATGAAAAATAAAATAGAGTACAATATGTGTGATCAAAAATCAACACATATTATAAACATGTGAACATGTTTAATATAAAATACATTTCTTGAGATAAAAACATATTTTTAAAATATTAAACTTGTAATAGAAAATCATGTTTTTCTAAATCTCTCATAAATACAAAAATAAGTTTCTCAAATACATTTGAAGCTCAATATATATGGATAATATCCAATACACATATAAAATAATGTAAACTTATTTTTGACAATATATATTCATAGAAACAACTTTTGCTAAAAAAAAAAAAAAACTTAAAGTCATCAAAATAAGTTTCTATGAACAAATCAAGCTCTAATATGTGTGGATAGAATTAACACATATTCCAAACTATAGAACTTATTTTTTTAAATAGAAACCGCATAAACACAAGTTATGAGTTTAAAACAAAAAATATAGAATCTTCTCCAAATCGATTTGTTAAACTCAAAATACCAAAACTTATGTGAAAATGTTTGGTATAATCTTGAGCAATTAAAACTAATTTATTCTTGAACAAATTCTAAGCTTATAAACTCTTCACTTAAGTCTTCTTCTTGAGTAAATTTTCTTTTCCATCTTAACTTGATCCAACTTTGATTTCATAGAGCTAGACTCCTCCTTGAGTATTTGATGCAGTCTTTAAGTTTGAGCTCTTGAATCAACATATGCTAGCTTCAAAACTTGACTTTGAATCTTTTGTTGAAACTAAACGCCAACTAAGATCTTTATTGAATATCTAAAACTTAAATAATATAAGATCATTAGTACTATAACTATATGAGTTAATCATCATCAAAACTAGAGTGATGCGCCTTTTGGCCAACACTTTATTTGTCGATCTTGGTCGACTGACCGGTTGACTGACGAAGATGCAAAGCTCTCGGTTTGAGCTCGGTCGACCATGCGGTCGATCGAAGACTCCAATGGCTCTTTTTCTAGTTGTTGATTATCAACCACCCGGTCAACCGGCCACTGTATAAAATCCAAAATTTTGCCTCTAACAACTATATTTTAATTTGGACTTTTCTAGATTATCTCTAAACGGCTATTTTGTGTTTTCAATGTCTAATTTTGGTCCTCTATAAATAGGAGTACTATAGAAAACCCTCATTAACAATTTTATAAGATTTAAATCAATAGATAAAAGAGTTTTCAAGTTTAGAGCCTTAAAATATAAATTTCTCATTGTTTTTAAGCTTACAATTCAAATCTTTTACAAATTTTCCTTACTCACACAATCTTAGAGCTTTCATTCTCTGTACAAGATTATAAAATTGTGTTGTTGAGTGTTTGTGATCTTGAGAAGATCCCTTATCCTTGTATTATGAAGTTTATGGAGGCTGCAACCTTGGTTGAGATTGGGGGCTCATGTTGTTGCTCCGGATCTTGTGGGATCAGAATGTTGGTTATAAGAGAGTGAAGTATAGTGGAAATTCTTTATTGCGGTGAAGGGGGGAATGTAGAGCAAGTGACTCTGACCTCGAAACATATTCGTGTGTTTGTATTTAGAATTTTCTCTCTCAACTCAACTCTCTCTAGTTGTTGTTGCTATACACTTGCTCAATTGATTGTTATATTGTTGTTAGCAAGTTTTTAGTTTTGCATTAGTTTTCATAATTGCCTAGTTCTTATAGCCATCACCTATTCACCCCCTCTAGATGATTTCATTCTCATGCCTCTGAAATGGATAGACAGTGGACTAGCAAATTGTCATATGAGTGGCGATATGGCGTCTCCACCACTGGATCACAATAGAATTGAGGGGCTCTTTGTCGAATGGAAGCCCCCTCTTTTGGATCATTGGGCAATGATCACACATGTGCATTACATGTTTTCATATAATATGTGTCACACTTCTACATTTTTATTTAAATAAAACTCTACTATTAATGTATTTTCATGTTTAATGGCGTGTAGGAATTAAGGAAGAAAAAAGAGAAATAGACCGATTTATCCAATTAAATCTAAATGTTTAAAAGAAAAGGGATTGATTCAAATCCAGAGGTTCTAAAGGCCATCTTATCTGAAGACTGGGTATATCAGATGAGATAATATCATTCAAATTTAAAGGAAAAAATGGATTAGAAGAAGACCTTATCGGTTTCACTGAGGATAAAGAGATAGTTCATCAAATCTAAAAATGAAATTTTAAATCTAAAGGGATAAATGAATAGAGAGAAGATCAACAGATGAAATGAAGCAATTTGACGGAGATTCAAACTAGATATATTTTGTATTTGAATCATAACTTTCACTACAGAAATTTAAATTTGATGATTCAAGATGATCGAGAAAGAAGACTTAAAGGGTTACAACTCTTATGTTGATCATTGTTTTCAATTCTATCATTTCTTAAGTTATGTTCAGCATTCTACACGTCAACAAGCTGAGATCAGAATTGAATATTCACATCAAATCAAGTTTAAAGATAAGGTAAGGGTTCAAATTCAGAAATAGCTAGGTCCTCCTATCTTTCGACTCATTTCCTTATCCATTTCTATCCTATAAATTTTTCACACATCAGAGGGAAGGGGACGAGGAAGCAGAGAGTAAAAGTTAGGCTATTTTATAGTTTGTAACCTAGTTTTTTTATTTTCTTTTATGTAATTTTTATTTTCTTTATGTAACTGAGAGTAGAGAAGAATTTAATGGAGGAAGGAGAAAGGCACTTGTACTGAGAGTGATACCGGTGTAAGTAATTATTTTTTCTTTCATTGTTATTTAATCGAATTGAAAGTTACTTTTTCTTTTTTATTCTTGTTATCTTTCACCTTCTCTTTTGGATTTTGATGAGTATCTAAGGGAATCTAGTAGCATCGGTATAACTTTATTGTGTGTTTGTCACTGATATTTCATGATAATGATCTCCTCCTCAAGATTCTGTATCATTTCATTCTTTCGTCTAGATGATGTAACACGAATGGGGACTGAGCTTGATCTTATAGATTATGTGTTCATTGCCTCTGAAGTAAGGTAAACGTGTCAACGATCCAAGGTAAGTCATCAACTAAAGAAGGTAAATATTTCTTTTAGGTTTTCTTTCTTTTAGTCCTTTAGTTTAGATCACTACCGTCTCCTAACTCTTTTATTCACTCTTTTTAATTTTTTTTGTATAAATTTATTTTTTATTTTCTCCTTCTACTTCAACCAACCACTTTCACAATTTAACATAACTTATTTTTTTTTTAAGAACAACAGAAGAACTTTAACCATTTTTTAGTGAATTAAAGAGAACTTACAAAAAACTTCCATCGCTAGTCTCTACTTATGGATCACGACCCGCATAGCCTCTTACTATCATGGTAGTATTGAGAACTTACACACATTCTATTCTTAAGTTTTGAAATTCTGTATTTTCTGTGTCAGGTTAAAATTCAATCAAATTTTGGTGCCGTTGCCGGGGGGACGGTAAGTAACTTTTTTTTGTTTACTTTATTGATTAACTTTCTTCTCTGTTCTTGGTGTATAGGTTTAACAAAAAGGAATTTTTTTTATTGTTGTAGACATATAAGTGGCTCTGGACTCTGATCAAGAAAGCAGAGCCTAAAAGTCCTCAGAGTTGCTGCATTCCCATGGCAATCTGAGTGAACTACTAACCTGTATATTTTTTGCAGGTTAGCTGAATTGCAAAGTTTAAATATTTATAGCTATTTATTCCCTTGTTTGACTTACTGTACATAAATTTCTAATTCAATAGTAAAAGGTTGATTGTAAATGCTAAAAATGGTTTAGACTTCACATTTAGGCACATGTCTATTTTGTTACATTTTCTATATATTGTTGAAGAGTGTGGGAGCCAAGGTATGTGTGCATAACATTTAGTATAAGGTTCATTCTTGTATGAAAATTGGTTGAGTGTTACTTTTTCTATATACTTGTATATTGCACTAAACTGAATTAAGGGCTTGTCCTATAAACAAAATAAGGTGGGGAAGTCATTACCCTCCCTTAGTCCACAAACAATCTCCTCACTCACTAACCCAAGTTTAAATAAAATTGAGTAGATGTTGGCCCTAAGGACATCTCAGACTCAAATAGAAGACTGACCTAAGGGAGAAGTTGATTAAAATTTGACTCTTACCAAATCAGTTTCAAAGGTTGGGGATTGATAAGGCAAAACCTCGAAGAACAGTGGTTTGGCATAATTAGGCCCGCTGCTTAGGCACAGATACCTCTCACTAATCTTGTCCCTACCTAACCGATTAACTTGTGGTCAGATTCTACAATATACCCCCATGGACAGTCTAACCAGTTAGGAGTCATCTAGGTCTAAGGTCTACCTTAACTTAGAGTAGATTTTTTTTCTTTTTATTTGTTTGTTTATTTGTTTATTTTTCTTTATTTGTTTTTGACATTTCTTGTGTGATATGGCTTATAACAATAATTTTTTCAATTTTAATGATAATCCATATTACACCCTAACCTCTTTTGACTCGGATATTACCAACCCGGCATATCATAACTTTAATCAACCTAATATACTAGATTGGTCTTATTCGAATCAATACATGCCCCAGTCTCAATACTATGAACAAGACTGAAATAATCATCAATACTTTTCACAGAGTTAATGGGGATACAACTCCCCTGAGTCATATTGTCAATCACCATTTCAACATTCAGCCTATAATTTTCCTAGTCATGATCAACCAATAAAAGAAAAATCTGAGGTTATGAAAAGTATAAAAGCCATGATTGAGTCTCAAGAACAAAAGCTAAAAATGATAGACTCATGATTCCCACAAGACTCCCAAATCGAAGATCCTTACTCCATGTTCCAAGTCCCACAACAAGAACCTATGGACTTAGATAGGAGTATGAAAAACTTGATTCAGTTTGAAAATAATCTTTTCCAATCTATCAATAGGCTAGCAGCTCAAATGAGTCGTTATATCAATATAGTGAAAGATAAGAATGAGAAAAATCTACCTAACACATATTTGACCATTCCAGATTGCCCTAGCCATATTGATAGGAATGAAAAATCTTGGTGTCTTGGAGACTTTGATCAAGACTCAATTTCATCACACAAATTTGAACTTGATCAATTTCAAACCTTGGATAAATTGGCAAGTTTTTCATTCAATTAGATTGAACATGAATGTGAATGTGACCCTGATCCCCAACCTTGTGATTCAATTTCCATTTTCGACTTTATGTTAACTCTGGTATCATTACCAAATTTGGATAAATTTTCAGAGCTAACATTTATTCCCGTACCCATAGATCTAGAAATAAAATCACCAAATTTGGATGTCACATTCCACTGACGGGAGAAGAATGTGAATTTCAATTTTTTGATATGGACTCAACTCCTGAATCAAAGCAGACTCTTGAACTCAAAGTTGATTTTCCTAAGTTATTATGGTTTCCAAACCTATCACTCTTGAATCCAAGTCAATTATTTCACCAAGTCACATTTTTTTGTTAGACATAGGTATTGAATATAATGACTCAGTTATGATTTTTCAAGACTGGTCATGTAAAGAGAATAAGTTTCATGATAGGATCTTTCATGATCCTATTCATATTGGGGATTGTAATTATGTATATAGAAAAGAGGTCAATAAAGGTGAGTTCTGTAAACTATCACATTATCTTGATTGGGTAGCAACGCTTGACCCAATCTGACCACCACCGGAACCACTACCTTAAGGTAATATTTTCCTTCTCTTTCTTCTTTTCATGCATCTATGCATTCATTTATACATTGAGGACAATGCGTGAGATATGTGCCGTGTAGGTAACTAACATAACATAGGTTTTCTTTTTATTTAAAATAAAAAATTTAACATTTTTCCATCTTTAAAAAAAAACTTTTTGAAAAGAGAGCAATATTTTGACATATTTTTTGTAAGAAATTAAGTCAATTTTAAGGAATAAGAAAATCATAATTAGGATTTCTTATGCTTGGTCAAAATAAGATTATTTGTTTGATTTTTAGAGTTAGGAAGAAAATTTGAAAAAGTAATTTAGTCTTGATTTTTACCTTGATGAAATATGCATGCTTTATACACTTACACACTTAGGGTTCAAAAACAAAGATTCTTATGCATTATAAAAAAAGAAAAAATATATATATAAAAATCTTCTGATTAAGCTGGATACTTGTGCCTCATAAAATATAATTCACGCCTAAAAGTGATCCATATAATAAATAAAATCCTTAGTTTTGTGGCCTTATTTGCTCCAGTCCTCATGTCCTTGGGGTGTTTTCTCACCCGGTGCCCTAAGACCGTCCGGTTTGGGTGTCACCGACTAAAGGCTCATTACATGGGCAGATTAGAAAGCCTTAATAGAACTAAGGAATAATATCACTAAAAATAGAAAAGAGAAAAGAAAAGAAAATAAGGCATAAGAGTTAATTAAAAAACCCCGAGTCAAAATTTCATAGTCACAAAGGTGCATATAACTTAGGGTAAAATAACAGACTAGATGAGAAATACAGTTTGACTCCTTACCTTAATTGATAACAAGTTTTTGAATAAAGACTAAGTTTAGGAATGAAAAGTTCAGTTTTCCTATAATTTATAGATTACTTAATTCTTACAATAATACTTCAAATATTTTTCTCTTTCAAAATGTGTTTTCAAAATACTAATACTTTGTTTCTCTTTCTTTATAGATTTTGCGGGTGTAATCCACTGAAAACCCTTAGGAGACAAAGCTCGTCTTCTAGGGGAAAATTAGAGGTTTAACGACTTATTGTACATGCTCAGTGCAATCGCGTAACTTGCAAAAGTGATCTAATAAATTCTATGATTAAGTTTTGATGTTTTGCTCGAGGACGAGCAAAAGATAGGTGTGGGAATGTGATTACACACGTGCATTGTATATTTTCATATCATATGTGTCATACTTCTACATTTTTATTTAAATAAAACTTTGCTATTAATATATTTTCATGTTTAATAGTGTGTAGGGTAATTAAGAAAGAAAAAAGAGAGATAGACCAATTTATCCAATTAAATCTAAAAGTTCAAAAGAAAGAGGATCGATTCATATTTAAAGGTTCTAAAGGCCATCTTATCTAAAGATTGGATACACCAGATGAGATAATATCATTCAAATTTAAAGAAAAAATGAATTTGAAAAAGACCCTATCGGTTTCACTGAGGATAAGAGATAGATCATCAATCTAAAGCTAAAATTTAAAATTCAAAGGGATAAATGGATAGAGAGAAGATCAATTGATGAGATGAAGCAATTTAGACTCAGATTCAGACTGGATACATTTTAGTATCATAAATTTCGCTATAAAAACTCAAATCTAATTCTTCAAGATGATCTAGAAAGAAAACTTAAAGGGTTATAACTCTTACGTTGATCACTATTTCTAATTCTATCATTTGATAGTTATATTCAGCAATCAACACGTCAATAAGTTGCAGATCAGAATAAATATCCACATTAAATCAAGTTTGAAGATAAGATGAGGATTCAAATTCTGAAATAGCCAGCTTCCCCTATCTTTCGGCTCGTTTCCTTATCCATTTCTATCCTATAGATACCCCATACATCAGAGGCAAGGGGACGAGGAAGCTGAGAGTAGAAGTTAGGCTATTCTGTAGTTTGTAACTTAGTTTTATTTTATTTTCTTTTATGTAATTTATATTTTCTTTATGTAACTGAGAGTAGAGAAGAATTTCATGGAGGAAGGAGAAAGGTGCTTGTACTAAGAGTCACACTGGTATAAGTAATCATCTTTTCTTTCATTATTATTTGATCGAATTAAAAGTTACTTTTCTTCTTTATTCTTGTTTTCTTTCACTTCCTCTTTTGATTTTGATGAGTATATAAGCGAATCTAAAAGCATCAGTATAGCCTTATTATGTGTTTCTACTAATATTTCAAGATGATGATCTCCTCCTCAAGATTCTGTATCATTTCTTTCTTGTTCGTCCTGATGATGTAATGAGAATGGGGACTGAGCTCGATCTTATGGATTATGCGTTGATTGCCTCCGAAATAAGGTAAACGTGCCAATGATCCAATGTAAGTCATCAACCAAAAAAGGTAAGTATTTCTTTTAGGTTTTCTTTCTTTTAATCTTTTCGTTTAGATCACTACCATCTCCCAACTCTTTTATTCACTCTTTTTAATATCTTTATATAAATTCATTTTCTATTTTCTCCATCTACTCCAATCAGCTACTTTCACAATTTTACATAATTTATTTTTCTTCTTTTAAAGAACAAGAGAAGAACTTTAACCATTTTTAGTGAGCTAAAGAGAATTTACAAAAAGCTTCCATCGCTAGTCCCTCCTTATGGATCACGACCCCCATAGCCACTTCCTATCGCAGTAGAATTGAGAACTTGCACACATTCTATTCTTAAGTTCTGAAATTCTGTATTTTCTGTGTGCAGGTTTGAACTCAATCAGGCAATATGACATGCAAGGCATAGTTAATGATAGGGAATCACCAATCCCTAGGTTTGAAGTTTGTTGAAGTCGTATGAACTTACCTAACTTCTAAAGTATACTTCGAATAGAAGAGTTGACGAATAGCAAGAGTAAGAAAATAGCTAGTATCGACTGGTAAAGCCAATATAGCATCCGATGCAGGTAGTGTATCTGCCTTCGTGTTTTGAAGGCAAGAAATGTAGCTGATGTAGAAGTCATCAAATGTGTTAGCCAACTCAATGGTTGTCTAGTGATAAGATATCAGGTCTTCATGATGAACCTCATACTCTTCTTTGATTTGATTGGTAATCAACTTGGAGTCACCGTAGGCCTCAAGATATCGTACCCCCATTTATCTGGCATGCTGGAGGCCGATAAGCAAAGCATTGTACTCAACCACATTATTAGAATAAGGTTTTGTTAATGAGAAGGTATGGGGGAGAATATAGTTGTGTGGTGAGACATATACCGCCCCACTCTAGCGACTATTCTGGCTTTGGAGCCCGTTTTTAATGCGCTATCAAAGAACATTTGCCATTCCTCATCATCTGAGGTCATGTTGGTTTCAATGACCTCGTTCAGGATGTCTTCATGCAGCTTTGAAGTTTCTAAAATCGGATGAGCATCCAAAAAACTGTGAAGGCTTGACTTTTTATCACATTCTAAGGTATAAAGGTCATATCCTATTAAGATAACAATATGGCCCGATTGGCCAATTTAGAGTTCAACGATCCCGGCTTTTTCATGAAGATTTGTAAAGGGTTGACTCTAGAAATGACATGGATTGTTTGCCCAACCAAGTAATGCCATGTCTTTTGGATGGCAAAGACGAGGGTTAAGCTTTCTTTCTCGATTGAGTTGTAGTGACATTCAGCCTCAATCAGAGTTCGGCTCAGGTAGTAGAGGGCTTATTCGAAGCCTTCATCATTCTTTTTCGCAAGCATGGCACCCAAGAAATGATCCATAGCTCTCATGAAAAGTATAAATGATTCTCCCGAAGTGGGAGCTACCGGGATGGAGGCTTAGTGAGGTAATTTTTGATATTCTCGAAAGCCTTTTGACAAGCATCATCCCAAACGAAAGAGACGCCTTTCTTCATTAACCGTGTGAACAGTTGGCAGTGACTTGACAGATTTGTGATGAGTCTTCGGATATACGCAAGCCTACCTTGTAGACCTCTGAGCTCCTAAGGGCGTTTAGAGGCTGCATACCTTGAATGGCTTTAATTCTGTCAGGGTAGTGGTAAATATCTTTGGATGTGACACTGAATCCAAGGAAGTTATCACTGGATACCCTAAGAATTTTGTCAAGTTTAGCTGATGAGTCCACATGATGTCAAATACCCTTTGTAGGTCATGGAGGTAGTTGTCTTTGTTGCAACTTTTGACAGGGTTGTTGTCAACATAGCATTCCACCGTCTTCTGTAAATGGTCACAGAAGATCATGCTCATCACACATTAATAAGTTGCGCTGGTATTCTTCAAGCCAAAAGTTATCACCATGTAACTATACACCCCAATGGTGTTCAAAATAACGTATGCTTTTTGTCATTTGGGTACATCTTGATTTGATTGTACCTTGAAAAGCCATCTATGAAGACAACCTTTCAAAGCTAAATGTGTTGTCAATCATGACATCAGTGATGGGCAATTAAAATTCATCTTTGTGACAAACAGTGTTAAGATCACAAAAGTCGATGCAAACCCTAATCTTCTAATTCTTTTTTAGTACGTGAACAATATTAGTAACTCAGTCAGCGTGATGTTCCTCTCGAAGAAACCACATTTGATGAGTTTGTGAACTTCGGTTTCAATTGCCTCCATAATGTCGGGGTGAAACCGTCATTGCTATTGCTTAACTAGTTTAGCATCTGGCTTGATGTTGAGACAATGCATGACCAGGCATGTCTTCATAACTTCAACAAAGACATCTATATATTTCATATAAGAGATAGAAGGTCATGCTTTTCTTCTGGTGAAAGACTCTCGCTTATGGAGATAAGTTTTGGTTTGCTTTCTCACCCATATCAACTTGAATTACCTTATCTTCCATGAGAGGTTCATGTTGCTCAAAATATTTCTCCCATTGAAAGTTTAATTGCTCAGCCCATGGATCAACACTGAATCGATCAACATTTTTGTCGGGCTCTAAATGACTAATTAATCTCATGTTAGTGAAGAGATCCTTAAAGGCAACCCCCACACTGAAGTCTGACTCCCATTCTGATAAGTCTGAGAAGTGGGATGGTAGGGCCTCTTCAGTCGCTGATTCAAACTATGTAGATTGAGTGACATACCCCAACCCCCTGCACATCTGATCATAATAATTGGATGGCTTTCTTGTTGGCATAAAAGGTTGCAAAGGGATATGCCATTTTTTTTTCAAAATTCAAGCCTTAACCACAATGTAAGTCGTATCACATTTCTCTTATCATACGATGTTCTGAATATGCGTAATGAAAGAACTGTGAGGGCTACAATCTTCATCAGAGACTACAGGTGTAGCAACCTGATGGTGGACTTTGCCAAAAATGATTGACAATTGGTCTTTCTTGAAAGATGGTATGATGAAGACAGATCCATCATCATCTTTAATCGGCATGCATGCCATCATTGATGTGGGTAGGTGCATGTGCAAGGAGCTTGTAAGTATATCAGGTATATCATTCAAACACAAGAATAATCAAAAGCAATATTTTCATTGATTATCCATTCACTATCATTTTTGGTGATATTACTACTGTATGAATCATCCAGATATGCTACAAGTGGCTCCATGGCAAAGTACCTGGGATGTCTTTCTCTGACTTTGAGTCTGTCTCATTACCGCTATCAATATCATTTGGCACTGTTCTTTTGTTACTTTATCGGTCTCTTGGTAGAATAGAGAATACGTAAAGTAAGTTTTCACTTGTTTGAATGGTTGTGTTCATCGAAAACCGTTCTCACCACCACCTTGTCGTCTAAGTATTTGAAGCACTGGTGAAGAGTGGATGGGATAATCCAATTAGCTTGGATTTAAGGCCTTCCAAGCAATAGATTGTAAGATGTGTCAGCATCAATTACATAACACATTATTTCTGACTTCATGTCCTCATTTGACACTGGAGATGGATCTTGCCTAGAGGGTGACTACTTCTGCATTAAAGCCGTATATAGTAATAATCATTGTCGACAACATGCTCAAACGGATGCCAAGAAAATAGATGAGCCTCTTGGGGATTATGCTTAAAACAAATCCTGGGCCGACTTGGATCCTCTCGATGCATGTAGAGGCAGTATACTATGTGTAGTAAAAAAATTGATTATGCCGATTATTTTTTAGGAGCATGTCCTCAGGAGTTACTGTGATGTTTGGCACCTGCTGTAATACCAAATGACATTGGGGGCATGGGGTCCCACTGTCGTCAGTAAGGATAGAGGGCACTTGTGTCAGAAAAGACATTAAGTCTGCGAGTGCATCCCTAAGTGCCTCTTTCGTTTTCTTTGAGAGGTGAAGTAACTCGTGCAGAGTGATACAAGCTAGAATATTGACAAGCTGTGCCAATATGTCAAAGAGAAAAGGAGTGTTGAGTCCTTGAGAGGGATTGTTCTTCAAGGCTTTGTCAAACCGCACTTCCTCTTGCTTCTCCTTGTCCAAGAGCACTGTAGGTGTTAAAGTCTGGACTGGTGCAGTGTTTCCCAACATTGTTGGTTGCTATGTTTCGTCAGGTGTCTGGTCGTACTATCTTAAGTACTGTTTGCCAGACTGAGTGCTTATGGCTATGAGATAGCGGGATGTGCTGCTAAGGCATACTTCTCTTCTTTAAAGCTACTGAGACAAGCTACCATTGCAATGTCATCTTCCTGAGAAAGGGATATGACATTACAAGATTTTCCCTTCAACTCAGGCTGGCTCGAATCTCATTACTTGTCCTTAACAATATCCGAGTGCACTCACATGATATCTCCGAATTTGGTTGCCAATTGAATGAGACCCTTGGCCTTCTGCTCTTCAGTAATTTAGTTAGTCACTTTCATCTTTCCTTTCAAGATGGGGGTTAGTCTGTCTTTAACCACCACCTTGGGGAAGTTCCCAAAATTGAGGGTCAATATGTTGGTGGTAACCTTCTTCTGCTTTGACTTTAGAGTCAGAGTACCTGCTTCTACCAGCACTTGGATCTTATCCTTGAGGACAAAGCACCTAACGGTAGGATGGTGGATCATCCTATGGAAAAGACAATAGTTGGGGTCATTTGTACATCCAACTTCATCTGGGTGCCTGACCTCAGTTAACTTCAGCTTGTTACTTTTATTGAGCAAGTGGAAGATTGTCATCACCTGCTCATCCTTACTTGAGTTACTAGAGTTACTCTTTTTTTATTTGATTGGAGCTTCGACAACAGTTCCATAGCTAGTGTTTCTTTCCTTTGGCTTGGGAAGTTTGAGCTGTGTCGCGTCCTTTGTTGTTGGTTCCCCCATCTGCTCTTGAAAATATAGGGCTCAAACTTCTTAGCTGATTTCTCAGCTATTTCAGCTTGTTCAAAAAGCTCTTTTCATGTATGAGCCTTGACAGCTCCCATGCGAATTTTCACTTTATCGAGGAAGTTATGCCTATATGTTTGAAGCAACATATGCAAAAGCCTACCTACATGGCACAAAAAAGAAAGCTTTTGAAACCTCTCTATTAATCCCTGACAAATTCTCCTCCTTTCTGGATTATCGAGAGGAGTTTGTCCATGATAATCTGGTATCATTCTCATAGAATTGGGAGAGGAACCAAGTCTCTAAGTCAACTAAGGAATTAATGGAGCCGTTAGGAAGGCTCCTAAACCAAGCAAAAGCTGCCCCTTGAGAGTGCCAATGAATAATCTTATCATAATAGCATCGTTATCTATTATATTATCGGTTTGATATCGGAAGTAAGAGATGTGCTGGTTCGGCGAGCTCATGTCGTCGTACGAGTGCAACATCGGCGGCTTAAACTTTGGTGGAAATGAAACTAAATCCCATTCCACCAGGTAGGGATAAGTCATCCCTACCTTCTTTATCTTATCTCGCTGAGCGAGAGATGTTATTTGTGCCTATATGCCTTTTATGACTTCAGCATCGATCGAGGATGTTTTCTTTGAATGTTCACCCTCAGAAGTATCTTTATTGAGGTTTTCTTTCTCTCGATCATGGTTGCCGGAGGTCTCCTCATTGTTCAAATTGGTCAGGAGTTGTACCAACATATGCTGGAAGTTATTTGAGGCTTCTTGCTGAGTCCTGAAAGTTTGCTCCTAGGCCTCCATGCGGTGACAGAGATCATCATCATTATTGTTATTGGTCATGTTGACTGATACAAACCCTATTTGGATAGAGCTGATAATGCTAGAAGAAGTATAGCCTATACTTTACTTTACATCATCTGACCATCGGAACAAGTGTCTCAACGGTTCAGGTGATATAGCACCTCTTGACGGAGAGAGCTGAAAGGGTATTGCTACCCTAGAGCGAGACCATGAAAGGCACCCTCTTGCCCAACCAGAATTTGTCCTAAGCCCGGGCTATCGTTAGAATCTGGAGCTATAATCAGAGTTTGGTGAGCTAAAAAAGGGAGGATTAACCCCCTGTCTGTTACGCCTGGACAGTCACTGGTTGTTTCCTCTACCTATCATGATGACAGAGGCTTCCAAAAGGTCTGACACCTTCAGATTCTTCTTCTTCAAAGACTTAGGTCTCCTGAAAGTCTGAGCTTTAATAGATAATCGGCAAAAGACCGGTTGTTAAAGAAGTGTTATGGGGGTTGACCTTAAACAACCAAGGACAGAATGTACTGCTACAAGTTGATATCCTACATGTCCACACTAGGATGGGAAAATATGAATTGGCTCTTCAGAGCGGAGCTTTCGCTTATTACTCAAATAGTCCCACAAGTCTGAGTTATCTAGGCCTAGCCGGTCCAAAACTAAAACTCTGAGAGACTGGAGAATAACCCCCTTGGGCTAAGGAGCATTTGACTGAGCCTTTGTAGCGGATTTCCACTTTGTGAAGGCTCCTTGCCTAGATTTTGGTGAAGCTAGATTAGCTTCGCCATACACACTAGCTTCGTCGGGCGAAGTTATTCTAGCGCTGTCAGGTAGAGCTTTAACCTCGCCGGTGATGGCCCAAAAGCCCATCACTCTAGTTTTGATGATGATTAACTCATGTAGATATAGTACTAATGATCTTGTGTTTATATAGTTTCAGATATTTGATCAAGATCTTAGTCGGTGTTTAGCTTCAACAAAAGATTCGAAGTCAAGTTTTGAAGCTAGCCCTTATTGATTCAAGAGCTCGCACATCAAGATCGCATCAAGTACTCAAGAGGAGTCTAGCTTTTGAAGCTCTTTAGATCAAGGTTTGGACTAAGTCAAGATGGAGAAGAAGATTTTAAAGACTTAAGTTGAGTTTATAATTAAGATTTGATTTTAGATAAAATATAAAGGATAGATTAGTTGTGGATTGCTCAAGCTCATATACACATACACAAAATTTATATATATGTTCATAAGAATAATTTTGATTTTAGAAAATAACGTTTTGGTTTTGAGCTTCAAAGAAGATATCTTTATGTTTCATGAATAAAGTTCATCAAAATAAGTTTACATGACTTATATGTGTTTTGGATTTCATCCATACACATTGATGGTTTATGTATTTAGAAAAACATATTTGATGTTTTTTTATCATGTATTTAAGTTTTGTTTAAATCAAAACTTATTTTGGAGTTTATTGTCAAAAACATAGATATTTCATCTTAAATATGTATTGGATCATATCCATACACACTAATCTTCAAAAGTATTTAAAATATCTTGTTCTTATTTTTGTATTTGAACAAGTTTTGAAAAAAATCGTATTTTTCATTAGAAGTTTGGTTTTTGAAAAATATTATTTTTGGTTTAAAGATAAAATTCTTTTTCACAAAAATAGTTCAATAAGTTTGTAATATGTGTTGATTTTTAATCACACACATTTGTACTTTAAAGTATTTTAATGAACTTATTTTTGTGGATTTTATGTGATTTTATGGGATTTTATACGATATTAAAAGACCAAGTTTTAATCCCTTTAATATCCCAGACCTGGGCTTCTAGCGGTCGACCGAGCAGTCGACTGAGCCAAAAGTCAGTCAATTGTGCGGTCGACCGATGTACATAGCAATGTGCGCAAGCCCTGGCTTGAGGGCCGGTCGACCAGGCGGTTGACCGATCCAGAAAGTTTACTCTCTGGATCTGGCCCCAATCGACGGAGCAGTCAACCGGCCAGAGAGTAACGCTCTCTAGTTCTTGCCTCGGTCGACTGACAGGTCAAGACCTGGTGCAATCGATCGGGCAGTCGACCGACAACCCCAACGGTTATAAAATTGACCGTTGGGCAGTCAATCGACATACCAATCTGGCCCATAACGGCGAGTTTTCTGATGCCTATATAAAAGGGACTTTTGTCCAGATTTTTGGGTAAGATTTTTAGGCTGTTTTCTAGAGCTCTTTTCTAGAGTTTCTATACAATTTTTTTAGAGCATCAATTTCATATCGAAAGAGAGTTTACCAAGAGTTTTCTCTTGTGTTTTAAATAGGATTTCTTGAGTTTCCTCCACAAATATATCTTGTTTTCTCACATAAACTTGAGTTATCCATTGCTATATCAATCCTCTAGGTATATTTATTGTGAGAGTTATTTTTATGATCAAGAGAAGTGATCACAAGTTTTCATCCTTGTATTGTGAGGAATTGTAGAGATTGTGGCCTTTGTGAAGAGTGCTTTGTGGTGATCAATGAAAATCACCTAGAGGGGGGGTGAATAGGTGATAATGCTAATCAATGCACAATTAAAAAAATATGGAGCAACAATCTCACAAAGCAAGTGAATATAGCAATGACAATTAAGAGCAAGTAGTAATAGCAATGAAAGTAGAGCAAGAACAAGGAAAAGTAAACCAAACGCAAATACCAAGATTTGTTATCGAGGTTCGAGCACCCAGCTCTACTTCCCCGCCTTCCCCAGAAGGATTCCAACCACTTCTACTATCACAAAGATGTCACAAATACACCGGAGTACCCAACTCCACAATTTCAAGCACAAGCAATCTCTGAGTAGTCAAAAGACCACAAACTCTCTTTGCAAAATTCTCTTCCCTTACAAAGGTCCTTAGAGAATTAATGAGTAGGAATGAAGCTCTTTGTGTGTAAGGAGAAAAGAAAATGAAATCAGAGAATTCTTGAAAACACTTCAGAAAATGAGAGAGAATTTCAGCACAAAAACCAAGAAACCAAATCTTTTGAATGCCTTAAACTTTTGGAAATTTTTGAGAATTTTTCTTGTAACCAAACTCTCCCTAAACACCCCTATTTATAGGAGAGGGCTAGGGTTTAGAGATAAAACATTTTTAAGGCTAATCAGAATGTATTAAAACCAAAACATGTCACTTAAACACACTTAAGTGAGAAAAGGACAAAAATAAATCTGCTCAGAAAACTAGCCGTTACTGTTCAAACGGCTAGTCCGGTCGACCGGCCCGATCGACTGTTGACTGATTTTTCCTGCACACAAAAGATGGTATTTTAGTTTCAAAAATAGATGTGCAAGTTTCAGTTCTAATCCGCGGTAGCAGGGCTATGCGGGTCGTGATCCTCAGGGAGGGACTGCGATGGAAGCGTTAAGCAAGTTATACTCTAAAGCTTTTATTTTTATTAGTTAAATAGTGGTATTTACAATGGATGATATTTACAATGGATGGAAGAAAAGAATTGTGGAAGATGTGGATTTAATCTACAAAAAGAAAAGAAAATAAAAGAAGAGGAAAGAAAACTTATCTCTTTAGTCTGCTTGTCGTTTGAACCGTTGCGATGATCTACCTTTTCTTGGAAGGCGTACAAGCACGGCTTATGGGATCGTCCGCCTTCTTAATCTACTCTACGAAATGAAAAACAAGCTATGAAGACCTGTTCATCGCCATGGGCCGTCAAGCTTCCTTCTTCGGCTAGGTATTCTCGAAGCAGTTGGATCTCACGGTGGGCAAGAAATTAGAGAACAAATAGAGAGAAGTAGATACAAGATTAAAATAAGAATACAAGAAACTAGAATAGTACAAGAATAAAATAAAGCAAACCTTGATTTGATTATTAAACAATGGTGGAAAAATAACACTTACACCGACTGTCACCATCAGTACAAGCAGATCCCTTCCTCCATGAATACATCATCTCCTCTCAGCTTTCAAAAAGAAAAATAAAAATATACAAAAGTGGAAAGAGAACTAAAAACCTAAAAACCCTAAAAATCCTAACTTTGGCCCTTTGCTGGACGCTGGACGCTTTCTGTGTTGCATCTGCAGGGGTATTTATAGGAGTTGGAAGATGTAGAGTCCTAGTACAACTCTCCCAAAAAAATCTTATCTCCAGACTTGTGGCACTTATCCATAGAAGTTCAAATCAAATCTGTCCTGCAATTTATTATCCTGTTGATCGCCGAAATTGGCTTATCTACGGACTGAATTGGAAAGTTTGATCAACATAAGAGTTGTAGGGCTTCAAGTCTTCTTTCTGGAACATTTTGAATCATCGGATTTGCATATCTGTAGAAAAAGTTATAATCTGAATACTAAACATGTACAGTCTGAATCCGAATTTATCTTTAAACTCTTTCCTGCAAGCATTTAGGGTTGAATAGAAGTCTATCCTTCTCTCTTCTTTGTATTTGCAACTTTGGCTCTTATGTATTTGCACTTTTGACATTTGGTATTTGCACTTTTACACCTGGGCTTGGACTTGGGCTTGGATATGGGCTTTTGGGCTTCATTAAGCTTTATTTCTTATAAAAATAAGAACTCGAGGCCTGCACACAATAAATTACAAAATATTAATAAATGTGCAGAATTAAATGAATAAATATGAAAATGTGATGGTAAATGTTATGATAAAAATGCATTTTTCACTACCAATCATCGACCGCTAGTTCAAAGAAAATGACCGTTGCGGGCTACGGTCGACCGGCCCGGTCGACCCAAACAAACAGAGAGCTCTGCTCTCAGACCGGTCGACCGGGACGGTCGACCGTCCAAAGATTTCCAAACGTGCACAGGTTTATGCACGTCGGTCGACTGACCCGGTCGACCGACTTCTAGACAAGTCGACTAGTCAGAAGACTTAGTCGACTGGATGAAGTCTGGAAGGGACAAAAAACAGTTTTAAAAATATTTTAAAAAATCTTTTAACACTCCTAAAAATCACCAAAAATAGCTTTATCATTTTGCATTGATATATAAACATGTGGTAAAAAGTTTAGCTCAAATATCAATCAATATGAACTATTTTTGTCTCTTATCATTTTTACCAAAAACCAAAAACTGTATTTTCTAAAACTTTGATTTTGAAAGAAAAATACGTTTTGTCCAATAACTCTTCCAAATACAAAAACATGATATTTAATAATCCTATATTCATGAAACATATGTACATCAAAGTTTTTGTCATAAATTCCAATACCAAAATAAGTTTTGATAAAACACAAAACTTAAAACACATGATTATGTATATCAAAATAAGTTTGTAGGTTGAGGATTGTATACAAACTATTTATGTTAGGAAACAAGATGTGTGCAAAAACGTGTGTGATAGAGCTTCAAACCTATTCACTATTCTTTAACAATATTCTAAATTAAAAACAAATCTAATAAATTATCTTGAGCAATCTTGAAGTCTTGAGCCATGTGATGCCTTGCTAGAGCCTTCTCTTCTATGTTCCTTCCTTGATGTGCAAAAAGCCTTCTTTGCTTCATGAACCTAGAAATTCTTGCTATAGCTAAGTAATGGCCTCCAAAAATGGTACTAACCTGAAACTTATCTAAACAAACTAATTAGTACCAAATAGCACTTATTTGTTTTGTTATCATCAAAACTCTAAACAATTGGAGAGTGTAACCTTTTGGGCCAACAATCTCCCCCTTTTTGATGATGACAAAACAAATAGGTTATAAATAAAAGTATAGGGGAGGAGAAAGCTCCCCCTCAAATTATGCTATATTAAACAAAGAAAAACCATGTAATTTGTAATTTGCAAGTAAACCTCATGAAACCAAAAACCAAAAATACTTGCAAAACACTTAAACTCAAATTACAAGAATTCATGAAAACACATCAAAATCTCAAAACATATATAAACTCATATGAAAAAACACATCAAAATCTCAAAACATATATAAACTCATATGGAAAACACATCAAAATCTCAAAACATATATAAACTCATATGGAACCAAAACCATATGAGCTCATATTTTCATACATAAACTCATTCTCCCCCTTTTTGTCATACATCAAAAAGGGTTAAGAAAACATTTTATTCAATAACACAAACATTAAGTTCACCACAAATGAATGAAAATCTAGCAAAGTCAAGTGGTTTAGTAAAAATATCGGCAAGTTACAAATCCGTAGAAACATAATCAATATCTATATCTCCTTTCTCAAAATGATCTCTAAGAAAGTGATATCTAATCTCAATGTGCTTGGTCTTACTATGTTGATTTGCATTCTTTGTCATATGTATAGTACTAGTATTATCACAAAATATTTTTATATGGTTATAATGCAAATCATAATCAAGGAGAGTATATTTCATCCAAAGGACTTGTGCACAACAAGCCCCCACGGCAACATACTCCGCCTCGGCGGTTGAGAGAGCTACGGAATTTTGTTTCCTAGAGGACCATGAAACAAGACAATTACCAAGAAATTGACATGTCCCACTAGTACTCTTTCTATCTACTCTACAACCCGCATAGTCGGCATCCGAATAACTCGTCATTGAGAAATCTTCGGTTTTCGGATACCATAGACCCATTCCAATCGTTCCCTTAATATAACGAATAATGCGTTTTACCGCAATAAGATGAGACTCTTTGGGACACGATTGAAATCTAGCACAAAGACACACACTAAACATGATATCCGGCCTACTTGCCGTCAAATACAAAAGACTACCTATCATGCTTCTATACAATTTAATATCAACACTTTTACCTTGGTCATCCTTATCAAGCTTGGTGGTAGTTGCCATGGGAGTGTTGCAAACCTTTGAGTCTTCAAGTCCAAACTTCTTTACGAGTTCCTTTGCGTATTTGGCTTGACATATGAAGTTCTCATCTTGCAATTGCTTGATTTGGAGTCCAAGAAAGAAATTAAGCTCACCCATTGAAGACATTTCAAATTCACATTGCATAACCTTTTCAAATTCCTTGCATAAAAACTCATTAGTAGAACCAAAAATTATATCATCAACATAAATTTGCACAATTAAAATATCATTATCAACATGCTTGTGAATAGTGTTGTATCTACTTTGCCTTTGATAAAATCATTTGAAATGAGAAAACTAAAAAGCCTTTCATACCAAGCTCTTGGAGCTTGTTTCAATCCATACAAAGCTTTATCAAGTTTAAAAACAAAATCGGGATGAATATGATCAACAAAACTGGGAGGTTGAGCAACATAAACTTCTTCATTTATAAAACCATTCAAAAATGCACTTTTCACATCCATTTGAAAAAGTTTAAAATTTTTGAAAGATGCAAAAGCTAGTGTCATCTGTATGGCTTCAAGCCGTGCTACGGGTGCAAAGGTCTCCTCAAAGTCAATTCCCTCAACTTGAGTGTAACCTTGGGCCACTAACCTAGCCTTATTCCTAATCACATTTCCGGACTCATCCATCTTGTTTCTAAAGATCCACTTAGTACCAATTATTGGTCTATCGTGGGGCCTAGGAACAAGGTGCCAAACTTGGTTGCGCTCAAATTGATTGAGTTCCTCTTGCATGGCTAGCAACCAATATGAGTCCGCCTCGGCTTCGAGGATGCTTTTGGGTTCAAAATGAGAAATGAAAGCAAAATTACCACATAGGTCATGGAGTTTGGAGAGAGTTGTTACCCCTTTAGATGCATCACCTAAGATGAGCTCCTTGGGATGATTTGTGGCATATCTCCAAGCTTTAGGAAGCGGTTGAGAGCTTTCCTCTTTATCCTCTTGAACGTCACCAATTGGTTCTTGCTTATCATCTTGAGCGGGTGAGTCCTTCAAGGATAGTCTCTCCATGTCTTCACCTAATGGTTCAATCTCTACAACATTCTCAACAAACACATTAGATTCTTCAAATTTAACATGCATGGATTCTTCGATGGTAAGTGAAGATCTATTGAATACTCTATAAGCTTTACTAGTTGTAGAATATCCAACAAAGATTGCTTCATAAGCCTTAGCATCAAATTTACCCAAGTTATCTTTAGTGTTCAAAACAAAACACTTGCATCCAAAAACTTTGAAATATGAAACATTAGGTTTTCTAGAATGATACATTTCAAAAGATGTTTTGAAAGAATTTTTACATAAATAAATACGGTTTGATATATAGCATGCGGTGTTTACGGCCTCGGCCCATAGATAATGAGGGAGGTCATACTCACTTATCATTGTCCTAGCCATCTCTTGAAGTGTTCTATTTTTCCTTTCTACAACTCCATTTTGTTGTGGAGTTCTAGGACAAGACATTTCATGCTTAATTCCCTTTTCATCACAATAAGTCATGAAGAGTTGGTTAACAAACTCACCACCTCTATCACTCTTTATTTTCAAAATCGGAAAACCTTTTTCTTTTTCAACCCTTTTTCGAAAAATTTTGAAATGAGAGAAAGTTTGATCTTTGTGTTCCAAGAAGAAAACCCAAGTGAAACGGGAAAAATCATCAACTAAAACAAATGCAAATCTACTACCATTTAAGCTCTTAGTTTTAGTAGGTCCAAAGAGATCCATATGAATTAATTCTAAAGGCCTAGTTGACATGATATCCTTGATTGGTTTGAAGGAAGACTTGGTTTGTTTCCCAAATTGGCACGCACCACAAATGCGGTCTTTCTCAAACTTCAAGCAAGGTATACCCTTCACTAAATCCTTAGAATTAATCCTAGAAAGATGGTCAAAAGATGCATGCCCTAATCTTCTATGCCAAAGCCAAGAATTTTCATCAAAAGTATTTAAGCATTTAGTAGAACATTTCATATTAAGCATGTCAATAATATAAACATTATCATCACGTAAACCGGTAAGAATACAATCATTGGATTTAATATCAAAAATCTTGCAAGAAGTATCATCAAAAATAACTTTAAGTCCACGGTCACAAAATTGACTAATACTAAGCAAATTATGATTCAAACCATCAACAAGTACAACATTTTCTATAATGGGAGATGCACCAATTTGAATGTTACCTATACCGATGATAGTGCCTTTGGAGTCATCCCCGAAGGTGACGGAGCCACCTTCCTCGTACCTTGATAGGGTTGTAAAGTTATTGATATCCCACGTCATATGTCTTGAACAACCACTATCAAGGTACCACCGCTCCCTACGTCTTGGAGCCTTGGTGTGTACCTACATCAAATAATTTAGGACTTGATTTTGGTACCCACATCTTCTTGGGTCCTAGAGGGTTAGTTTCATTAACCCAAACAAGATTATTTGATCTATTAACTTGGTCATAGCAAAATTTAGCTAAATGTCTATTCTTACCACAATAAGTGCATCTATATACTCTACCATATTTAAAAGCATAGTGAGTGTGTGATTTGTGAGCATGAGAGTTGTGAGCATGAAAAGATTTAGCATGAGAAGTGTTATGTGTAGTGTGAGCATGAGAAGTGTGCTTTTTGGAAAACTTTTCTTCAAGTTTCTTAGTGTTAAAAGCACAATCTTTCAAAACTTTTTCAAAATCAACCATTTTAGTTTTTAGAGAGGAAATTTCTTTTCATCAACAATAGGAGATTTTCCTTTACAAGAAACCTTGTAAGCATTAAACTCATTTTGAATAGAAATAAGATTGGAAGAAATATCATCCTTTTCTTTAGAAACCATAGCAAGTTGATTTTTGAGAAACGCAACTTCTTTTTGCAATTTATAACATTCAATCTTCTTATTATCATAAGTTTCGAAAAGTTCAATAAAGTCATGAGTAAGAACTTCCTTACTTAATTCATCATCTTCATCATCATGAGGTTGAGGGGTTACCTTTGGTGTGTTTGCCATGAAACACATATTCGCTACATCCGCCTCTTCCTCGGACTTGCTTTCCGAATCCCAGCCTTGTACGCTTTCTTTTCTTCCGATTTCTTTGGCTTGAAGGAGGAGGCCATCTTCTTCTTGAACTCCGGACAATCCGCCATGATGCGTCCGGGCTTTCGGCAATTGTAGCATATGATTTTTCTCTCCTCTTTGCCTTCAAATTTTCTTCGAAAGTTGAGCTTGTTCCTCCGGTACATTCTCTTCACATTGCGAACAAGTAGTGATAGCTCCTCATCTTCTTCTTCATCTTCTTCATCGTCTTCAACAGTGGATGAAGACTTGAAGGCCAAGGATTTCTTCTTTAGTGGAGCGGCCTCTTCTCTTGCTTTCTTTTCCATCTCATGGGTCTTTAAGTTCCCAATGAGACTAATGAGGTCCATCTCGTCCTTGTCGTTTAATTCCTTCAAGGTGGTGGCCTTTATCTCCCATGATGTAGGAAGAGCCCGAATCACTTTCCGCACCTTTTGATCATTGAAAATCTCATCACCTAAAGAAGAAAGACCATTGGTGATTTTAGTAAATCGAGTAATCATACAATCAATAGATTCATCATCAATCATTTTAAATGACTCATATTGGGACCTCAAGAGATCTATCTTAGCTCTCTTGACTTGTGAAGTCCCTTCGTGTGTGACCAATAAGTGTTGCCAAATCTCATAGGCGGATTGGCAATGAATTACCCGTGTAAGGTCATCCTCATTCAAGGCGGTTAAGAGAGAATTTTGGGCCTTGGAGTTAGCCTCATATTCTCTAAAGTTGAAGTCGGTCCATGTGCTCTCATCACTATCGGGTGCAACATAGGGTTTGGTCAATGATTTAGCCACTAAGCTACCTAGGGATTGCAAAAAGATAGTCATCCTAACCTTCCAAATAGGGAAGTTGAGTCCATCAAATTTAGGAGGGGTTTTGATGTTATCGGCCATGTTTACTAGTGATGACAAAAGGAATGCAAATGTTGATTAGCAAATTTTAAGGATCTCTCTATGGATGTTAAGCCAAAACCTAGAGTCCAAGCTCTGATACCAATTGAAAATCACCTAGAGGGGGTGAATAGGTGATAATGCTAATCAATGCACAATTAAAAAAAAAATATGGAGCAACAATCTCACAAAGCAAGTGAATATAGCAATGACAATTAAGAGCAAGTAGTAATAGCAATGAAAGTAGAGCAAGAACAAGGAAAAGTAAACCAAACGCAAACACCAAGATTTGTTATCGAGGTTCGAGCACCCAGCTCTACTTCCCCGCCTTCCCCAGAAGGATTCCAACCACTTCCACTATCACAAAGATGTCACAAATACACTGGAGTACCCAACTCCACAATTTCAAGTACAAGCAATCTCTGAGTAGTCAAAAGACCACAAACTCTCTCTTGCAAAATGCTCTTCCCTTACAAAGGTCCTTAGAGAATTAATGAGTAAGAATGAAGCTCTTTGTGTGTAAGGAGAAAAGAAAATGAAATCAGAGAATTCTTGAAAACACTTCAGAAAATGAGAGAGAATTTCAGCACAAAAACCAAGAAACCAAATCTTTTGAATGCCTTAAACTTTTGGAAATTTTTGAGAATTTTTCTTGTAACCAAACTCTCCCTAAACACCCCTATTTATAGGAGAGGGCTAGGGTTTAGAGATAAAACATTTTTAAGGCTAATCAGAATGTATTAAAACCAAAACATGTCACTTAAACACACTTAAGTGAGAAAAGGACAAAAATAAATCTGCTCAGAAAACTAGTTTACTGTTCAAACGGCTAGTCCGGTCGACCGGCCCGGTCGACCGCTAGTTCAAAGAAAATGACCGTTGCGGGCTACGGTCGACCGGCCCGGTCGACCCAAACAAACAGAGAGCTCTGCTCTCAGACCGGTCGACCGGGACGGTCGACCGTCCAATGATTTCCAAACGTGCACAGATTTGTGCACGTCGGTCGACTAACCCGGTCGACCGACTTCTAGACAAGTCGACTAGTCAGAAGACTTAGTCGACTGGATGAAGTCTGGAAGGGACAAAAAACAGTTTTAAAAATATTTTGAAAAATCTTTTAACACTCCTAAAAATCACCAAAAATAGCTTTATCATTTTGCATTGATATATAAACATGTGGTAAAAAGTTTAGCTCAAATATCAATCAATATGAACTATTTTTGTCTCTTATCATTTTTACCAAAAACCAAAAACTGTATTTTCTAAAACTTGGATTTTGAAAGAAAAATACGTTTTGTCCAATAACTCTTCCAAATACAAAAACATGATATTTAATAATCCTATATTCATGAAACATATGTACATCAAAGTTTTTGTCATAAATTCCAATACCAAAATAAGTTTTGATAAAACACAAAACTTAAAACACATGATTATGTATATCAAAATAAGTTTGTAGGTTGAGGATTGTATACAAACTATTTATGTTAGGAAACAAGATGTGCGCAAAAACGTGTGTGATAGAGCTTCAAACATATTAACTATTCTTTAACAATATTCTAAATTAAAAACAAATCTAATAAATTATCTTGAGCAATCTTGAAGTCTTGAGCCATGCGATGCCTTGCTAGAGCCTTCTCTTCTATGTTCCTTCCTTGATGTGCAAAAAGCCTTCTTTGCTTCATGAACCTAGAAATTCTTGCTATAGCTAAGCAATGGCCTCCAAAAATGGTACTAACCTGAAACTTATCTAAACAAACTAATTAGTACCAAATAGCACTTATTTGTTTTGTTATCATCAAAACTCTAAACAATTGGAGAGTGTAACCTTTTGGGCCAACAATCAAGTGAAGTGATCACCAAGTGTTCCAACCTGTGGTTGGAGAAGTTGTACGAGGTGCGGCCTCGGAAAGCTAGTGTGCTTGCGTGTGTTGTTCTTGCGGAAACAAGTGAGGGACTTATGGGTTCAAGAGTTTTTGAGGGAGCTCATTGTAGGTGTTGCGGCACCGAATGATCTTGTGGGATAGTTTTAGTAAAAATCTTTCATAGTATTGAAGGCGGGGATGTAGAGCAAGCGTGCTCAAACCTCAAAACAATTTTCCCGTATTTATGATTGATTATCTCTCTCACTTGTATTTATATCTTGCATGCTATTATAGTTTGTACCTTTTACATGCTTGATATTCCCTTATGCTAAATTGATATATATGCTTGGGTTGTTTGTTTGCTCACAGTTGTATTCAACTAAGAAAGCCATAGTGGCACCTCAACTCTTAATCTAGAGGAATCTTGAGGAGATAGTCCAGAGCCTTCACCAGGAATTTGGCTACACTTTTTGATTATATGTTATGTGTTCGCATTATAGTTCTTAGTTTGCATAGTTAGTTTTAATTCTGCATTAGTGTTTCATTAGATTAGCTTGTCACCTATTCACCCTCCTCTAGGTGACTTATAATTGGTATCGGAGATTGGTGCTCTTGAATAGGGTCTAACAACCTTAAGTTAAAGATCCTTATTTTAGCTACTCACAATATTTGTTTACATACACATATAGATTTCATGACACCTCCCATGTTTGACATTCTTAACATCCAAACTTGAAAAATTAAGATGTCCATGTACCTAAAAGCCGTAGGTATTCATGTTTATTTTGCCACCATTAAAGATTCTTACTTTTTAAATGGCAACCGTCTAGAGGCTAATGTAAAAGCCATTCATGCTCTTAAGCTAACCCTAAATGATGATAATTTATTTAGAGTTTCTAACATTGAGTCGGCTTTTGTAGTATGAAATACTATTTGCTCTCTTGGGGAGCAAGCGCCAAATGAAAAAGAAAGTGACTCGGATGATGGAAGTGATACTTTTAACATGTGCTACATAGTCTAAGGGGATGGCCCCTTGAGGTAAATTCTAAACCCGAGCTTGATGAAGATGTTAACATGCCATATGATAAGCTTGCTTTATTTTGTCAACAACTTCTTAAAAAGTATGAATTGTTAAAAATGAAAAACAAAATTTTGAAAAATGAAAATAATTTGGTTTTAAAATAAAAAGATTCTTTTAAAAATAAATTTGAAATTATTTCAAAAAAAATGAAGTTTTGAAAAATCAAGTTATTTTAATTGAATAAGAAAAGGAGATCGCCTTAAAGGAAAATAACTCTTTGAAAAAGAAAAATGTTTTGAAAGAAAAAGAAAATATTTCTATTTCTAACAAGAAAAAGGATTTTGTGTCTCATTCTTCTTCTTCCAAAATTAATAATGATATTTCTATTATGAAGAAAAACATTGATTGTTTGGGCCTACTTTGAGCCAATGTGCATTTAAACACAATAAATTAGAATCTATGTTTCGCAAGAAACAAGTTCCCCACATTCATGCACACCCTATACGGCATACATCATATGTATATCATGCTCACACTCACACCACACATATGTATGCTAGAGTGTACAAATGTACACATTGTGGCCGCAAAGACCATCTTGCAAAATTTTGATTTGATAAGATAAATACTTTAAAATTTGCAAATAATAATGTTTGGGTTCCATTTGTTTCTAACCCCATGGACCCAAAAAAGAAATGGATGTCAAAATCCTCACCTCTTATGTTTGATGTGGGTGTGGGCTCTCACAAAACGTGAGAGGGATGGTGCCTTGATGGTGGATGCATGAGCTAGATGGTTATACCAAATTGATGCATCGCCATCAAGGATGTTTAGTGGGAGGACCATCATGTTTTAGAGACCTAGAGATTGGTTCATTAATTTTGTAAGTGTCTCTAACTCCTTATTTATATTTACATGCTTTTGTATTAATGTTTTAAGCATGTCATGATTTTAATACTAATTATGTTAAATGCAATGGTATTAGACATGTGATATACATAGATAGTCTTTGCGATACACTAAAAATTATATGGATTCATATTTTGTATTCTCACTATTATTTAACTAATATGTATACGCTAGTTCTAAAATACATGCATTTAGGCTAATGATCATGTTTGTTTTTTGCTTCATGTGGTGATTACTTGTTTAGATGTTGTTTTTGTTAAAACTTGAGCTTATACTTGTACAAGTAGTGAGCCACACTTGATTATTATATGTTTGTACTTCATTACTCATTTGTACTCATTATATGTACATGTATAACCTAGTTTTAATGATTTTTTCATTTATACTTGTTTTTCTTATTTTTGTACATGTTTAGCTTCATGTATATGTTATTTTTGTCTAAAATTAATAGATATACATGTATATCCTTGAGTCACATGCTTTCATGCAAATTTTTAGTTTAGACTCGTTTATATTTGAGATATGTATGTATACTTTTAGTTTCGACAAAACATACATATATCTTGATGCTTGTTTAGTTGTGATGAAAATTGTTAGTTTCGATGATTTTCATGTTTATGGAAAAAGATTTTTATTTATTAAGCTTAATTGTCTTATTTTCATGTATATGGTTTGTACATGACATATACTCCATATATCTTTTGTTTACTCATGGTTTTAATTCATGAGCCTATATGTATGCTTCATAGATTTTTTAGTGTCGATTCTCATGTAATTTTCATATATTATGAAATAAATATTTGTTTTATTCCTTACTTGAAGGATTTCGTACTAGTTTTTAAAATTATCATAAAACTAATTTTGTATTCGTCAATTGGTAGAGTTTTCAAATATGTTAAAATATTTTCAAGTCATATTTTTTGAAAACCTCTACCTTTCAAAGGGCGGTTGGTTGGGCGATCATGCCTTGTGTGCCTTATTGAATATCTTTTTAACATGTGCATGATTAGGGTGGATGTTATGCGTTATACATAATTTTAATAATATTTCACTTTTTTATGCTCATACTTGTTTTCTTATATATGTATGCTTCAAATCTCAATTGATATTTTTATTTTCATACATACATATATATGATTTTTATTGTGCTCATTTACATTGACATACATGTTGTAAGCATAAAAGGTTTATGCTAAGTTTGATTTAATTCTAGACGTTGATTGGTATCTCTACAAGCTTATTCATTGATTTCAATTGGTATTTTTTTGTATCAAAATATTTTTCATATTTTACCATCAATTGGTATCAAAATCTTACAATTGGTATCAAAATTTACTATTGATATAAAATTTATTTTTTTGACTTCAAGAAATTTTAAATTTTAGTTTTAAGTATTATCAAAAATTTTCAAAATTTATTGATATGCATTGCTTATATGCAAGGGGAGCTTAACATCTCCTCTATATATAGATTCATGTTGAGTGTACTTTATATATTGAGAAGTTTGACCTATCTTCGTTATATGGTACACGTGTATAGGGGGAGCTTAACATCTCCGCTTATACATTGTATATTATGGTATGTGGGTTAGGCTCTAGTAATCCTTTCTCCATGTAATGCATGTATGCAGGGGGGCTAAGTTAACGTCTCTCCTCTTCATGAATGTATATCGCATATACATCTTTATTGTTTGATTGTCTTCGCCCCTTTGTTGATGAATTGACAAAAAAAAATGGAGAAGAATTTAGAGAGTTTATATGCGCATGCTATGTATTTATTGTTTATGCATATATGTTTATTTTTATTTATGTGCTTCATTGAATATCTTAATTTATTGCTATGCATAAGTTAAGGGGGAGCTTCTATGAATCTTATTTTTAATCCAGGCATATATAACTCCATGAGTTTTATCATCAACAAAAAAGGGGAGATTGTTAGCCCAAAGGCTCATCACTATAGTTTTGATGATGATTAAGTCATGTAGTTATAGTAATAATGATCTTGTATTTATATAGTTTCAAATATTTGATCAAGAACTTATTCAGTGTTTAGCTTCAACAAAAGATTCGAAGTCAAGTTTTAAAGCTAGCACGTGTTGATTTAAGAGTTTGCGCATCAAGATCGTATCAAGTATTTAAGAGAAGTCTAGCTCTTAAAGTTCTTTGGATCAAGGTTTAGACCAAGTCAAGATGGAGAAGAAGATTTTCAAGACTTGAGTCGAGTTTGTAAGTGTTAAGCTTTTATTTTTAGATAAAATGTAAATGATAGATTAGTTGTGGATTGCTCAAGCTTATATACACGCACACAAAATTTATATGTGTTTTCAGAAGAATAATTTTGATTCTAGAAAATAACATTTTGGTTTTGAGCTTTAAAGAAGATATCTTTGTGTTTTATGAATAGAGTTCATCAAAAAAAGTTTACATGGTTTATATGTGCTTTAGATTCATCCATACACATTGATGATTCATGTGTTTAGAAAAACTTATTTGATGTTTCTATATCATGTGTTTAAGTTTTGTTTAAACCAAAACTTATTTTAGAGATTATTATCAAAAACATAGATATTTCATCTTATATGTATATTGGATCATATCCATACACACTAAACTTGAAAAGTGTTTAAAATATCTTGTTCTTATATTTGAACGAGTTTTAGAAAAACCGTATTTTTCATTAGAAGTTTGGTTTTTGAAAAATACCATTTTTGGTTTAAAGCTAAAATTCTTTTTCGCAGAAATAGATAAATAAGTTGTTGATTTTTTATCATACATATTTGTACTTTAAAATATTTTAATGAACTTATTTTTGTTGATTTTATAGGATATTAAAAGACCAAGTTTTAATCCCTTTAATATCTTAGACCTGGGCTTCAGCGGTCGAACGATCAGTCGACCAAGCCAGAAGTTTGTTGACCATGTAGTGTGTACAACAACGCGCACAAGCCCTGGCATGAGGGCCGGTTGACAGGGTGGTCAATGAATCCAGAGAGTTTACTCTCTGAATCTGGCCCGGGTCGACCGCCCAAAGAGCAATGCTCTCTGGTTCTTGCCTCGGTCGACCGACAGGTTAAAACTGGGTGCGGTTGACTGGGCGGTCAACCGGCAACCCCAACGATCATAATGATCATTGGTCGGTAGACCAATCGGTCGACCGCCAGGCCAATCTGGCCCATAACGGCTAGTTTTCTGATGCCTCTATAAAAGAGACTTTTGGCCAGATTTTTGGGTAAGATTTTTAGGCTATTTTCTAGAGTTCCTTTTAGAGTTTCTAAGCAAGTTTTTTAGAGCTTCAATTTCATATCAAAAGAGAGTTTATCAAGAGTTTTCTCTTGTGTTTTAAAAAGGATTTCTTGAGTTTTTCCTCCACTAATCTATCTTGTTGTCTCACACAAACATAAGCCATCCATTGCTATATCAATCCTTTAGGATATTTATTGTGAGAGTTATTTTTGTGATCAAGAGAAGTGATCACAAGTTTTCATTCTTATATTGTGAGGAGTTGTAGAGGTTGTGGCCTCGATGAAGAGTGTTTTGTGGTGATCAAGTGAAGTGATCACCAAGTGTTCCAACTTGTGGTTGGAGAAGTTGTAAGAGGTGCGACTTCGGCAAGCTAGTGTACTTGTGTGTGTTATTCTTGCAGGAACAAGTGAGGGACTTGCGGGTCCAAAAGTTCTTGAGGGAGATTGTTGTAGGTGTTGCGGCACCGAGTGATCTTGCAGGATCGTTTTAATGGAAATCCTTCATAGGGTTGAAGACGAGGACATAGAGCAAGTATGTTCGAACCTTGAAACAATTATCCCATGTTTGCGATTGATTATCTCTTTCTGACTTGTATTTATATCTTGCATGCTATTATAGTTTGTATCTTTTACATGCTTAATATTCCCTTGTGCTAAATTGATATATATGCTTGGGTTGTTTGTTTGCTCACACTTATATTCAACCAAGAGAGTCATAGTGGCACCTCAACTCTTAATCTAGAGGAATCTTAAGGAGAGTCCAAAGTTCTTCACCAGAAATTTGGCTACACTTCTTGATTATACGTTTTGTGTTTGTATTATAGTTTTTAGTTTGCATAATTAGTTTAATTCCACATTAGTGTTGTATTAGATTAGCTTGTCACCTATTCACCCCCCTCTAGGTGACTTACAATTGGTATCAGAGCTTGGTGCTCTTGATATGGGTCGAACAATCTTGAGTTAAAGATCCTCATTTAGCTAATCATAATATTTTTTTATACACACATATGGATTTCATGACACCTCACATGTTTGATATTCTTAACATCCAAACTTGAAAAATTAAGATGTTCATGTACCTAAAAGCCCTAGATATTCATGTTTATTTTGCCACCATTAAAGATTCTTACTTTTTAAATGACAAATATTTGGAGGCTAATGCAAAAGTCATTTATGCTTTTAAGCTAACCCTAAATGATGATTATTTATATAGGGTTTCTAACATTGAGTCAGTTTTTATAGTATGGAACACTATTTTCTTTCTTGGGAAACAATCGCCAAATGAAAAAGAGAGTGACTCAGATGATGGAAGTAATACTTCCAACATATGCTACATGATCTAAGAGAATGACTCCCCTGAAGTAAATTCTGAATCCAAGCTTGATGAAGATGTTAACATGTCATATGATGAGCTTGGTTTATTTTGTCAACAACTTCTTAAAAAGTATGAATTGTTAAAAATGAAAAAAAAAAAGTTTGAAAAATGAAAATGATTTGAATTTAAAGAAAAAGATTCTTTTAAAAATAAATTTGAATTGTTTCAAAAGAAAATGAAGTTTTTAAAAACCAAGTTATTTTAATTGAAAAAGAAAAGGAGATTGCCTTAAAGGAAAATAACTCTTTAAAAAAGAAAAATATTTTGAAAGAAAAAGAAAATATTTCTATTTCTTTGAAAAAAAAAGGATTTTGTGTTTCATGTCTCTTCTTCTAAATTAATAATGATATTTCTAGCATGAAGAAGAACATTGATTGTTTGGGCTCCCCTTTAAGCCAATGTGCATTTAAACACAATAAATTAGAATTTATGTTTCGCAAGAAATAAGTTTCACACATTCATGCACATCCTACATGGCATACATCACATATACATCATGCTCACACTCACACTACACATATATATGACAAAGTGTACAAATGTACACATTGCGGCCGTAAGGGCCATCTTGCAAAATTGTGTTTTGATATGATAAATACTTTAAAATTTGCAAATAATAATATTTGGGTTCTATTTGTTTCTAACTCTCGTGGACCCAAAAAAAATAGGTACCAAAATCTTCACCTCTTGTGTTTGATGTAGGTGTGGGCTCTCTCAAAACGTGAGAGGGATGGTGCCTTGATGGTAGATGCATGAGCTAGATGGTCATACCAAATTGATGCATTGCTATCAAGGATGTTCGGTAGGAGGACATTATGTTTTGGAGACCTATAGATTGGTTCATTGGTTTTGGTTACTATCTCTAATTTCCTATTTATATTTACATGCTTTTGTATCAATGTTTTTAGCATGTCATATTTTAATGCTTATTATGTTAAATGCAATATTATTAGACATATGATATACATAGATACTCTTTGAGATACACCATAATCATATGGATTCTCATTTTGTATTCTCACTATTGTTTAACTATTATGTATATACTAGTTCTAAAACATGTGCATTTAGCCTAATAATCATGTTTGTTTTATGCTTCATATGGTGATTACTTGTTTAGATGTAGTTTTCATTAAAACTTATACTTATACTTGTACAAATAGTGAGCTACACTTGATTATTATATGTTTGTGCTTCATTGCTCATTTATATTCATTGTACATGTATGATCTAGTTTTAATAATTCTTTCATTTATACTTGTTTTTCTTAATTTTATACATGTTTAGCTTCATGTATATATTATTTTTGTCTAAAACTAATAGATATACATGTATATCCTTGAGTCACTTGCCTTCATGCAAAATTCTATCTTAGATTCGTTTATATTTGAGATATGTATGTATACTTTTAGTTTCGACAAAACATACATATATCTTTATGCTTGTTTAGTTGTGATGAAAATTTTTAGTTTTGATGATTTTCATGTTTATGAAAAAGAATTTCATTTATTAAGCTTACTTGCCTTATTTTCATGTATGTGGTTCTTACATGACTTTTGTACACTCTATATATCTTTTATTTACTTATAGTTTTGATTCACGAGCCTGTGTGTGTGCTTCATAGATTTTTGGGAGTCGATTCTCGTGTAGCTTTCATATATTATGAATATATATATATTTGTTTTATTCCTTAAAGGATTTCATACTAGTTTTCAAAAATTATCATAAAACTAGTTTCGTAGTCTTCAATTGATAGAGTTTTCAAATATGTTAAAATATTTTTAAATCATATTTTGAAAATCTCTACCTTTTAAAGGGCGGTTGGTTGGGTGACCATGCCATGTGTGCCTTATTGAACATCATTTTAACATATGCATGATAAGGGTGGATGTCATGAATTATGCATGATTTTAATGATATTTCACTTTTGTATACTCATACTTGTTTTCTTATATATGTATGCTTCAAATCTTAATTGATATTTTCATTTTCATACATACATATATATATGATTTTTATTTTGCTCATTTTACATTGACCTACATGTTTTAAGCACAAAAGGTTTATGCTAAGTTTGATTTAATTCTAGATGCTGATTGGTATCTCTACAAGCTTATGCATTGATTTTAGTTGGTATTTTTTTGGTATCAAAATATATTTCATGTTTTACCATCAATTGGTATCAAAAACTTACAATTGGTATCAAAATTTGCTATTGATATCAAAATTTATTTGTTGACTTCAAGAAATTTTAAAATTTTGTTATCAAAATGTTTCAAAGTTTGTTGATATATATTGCTTATATATAAGGGGAATTTAACATCTCTTCTATATATAAATTTATGTTGAGTATACTTTACATATTGAGGAGCTTGACCTCTCTTCTTTATGTGGTACACGTGTGTAGAGAGAGCTTAACATCTCCACTTATACATTGTATATTATACTTTATGTGGGTTAGAGTCTAGTCATCCCTTCACCATGTAATGCATGTATGCAGGGGGAGCTAACTTAACATCTCTCCTCTTCATGAATGTATATCGCATATACATCTTTATTGTTTGATTGTCTTCGTCCCTTTGTTAATGAATTGACAAAAAGGAGGAGAAGAATTCAGAGAGTTTATATACGCTTGCTATATATTTATTGTTTATGCATATATGTTTGTTTTTGTTTATGTGCTTCATTGAATTTCTTGATTAATTGCTATGCATGAGTTAAGGGAGAGCTTCTATGAAGCTTATCTTTAATCCTTGCATATATAATTCCATGAGTTTTGTCATCATCAAAAAGGGGGAGATTGTTGGCCCAAAGGACCACCACTCTAGTTTTAATGATGATTAACCCAAGTAGTTATAGTACTAATGATCTTGTATTTATATAGTTTCAGATATTTGATCAAGATCTTAGTTGGTGTTTAGCTTCAATAAAAGATTCAAAGTCAAGTTTTGAAGTTAGCACGTGTTGATTCAAGAGCTCGCACATCAAGATCGTATCAAGTACTCAAGAGGAGTCTACCTTTTGAAGTTATTTGGATTAAGGTTTGGACTAAGTCAAGATGGAGAAGAAGATTTTTAAGACTTGAGTCGAGTTTATAAGGGTTAAGATTTTGTTTTTAGATAAAATATAAAGGATAGATTAGTTGTGGATTACTCAAGCTCATATACACATACACAAAATTTATATGTATTTTCATAAGAATAATTTTGATTTTAGAAAATACCATTTTGGTTTTAAGCATCAAAGAAGATATCTTTGTGTTTCATGAATAGAGTTCATCAAAATAAATTTACATGTTTTATGTGTTTTGGATTTCATCCATACACATTGATGGTTCATGTATTTAGAAAAACTTATTTGATGTTTTTATATCATGTATTTAAGTTTTGTTTAAATCAAAACTTATTTTAGAGCTTATTATCAAAAACATGGATATTTCATCTTAAATGTGTATTGGATCATATCCGTACACACTAAGTTTCAAAAGTGTTTAAAATATCTTATTCTTGATTTTGTATTTGAACAAGTTTTGGAAAAATCGTATTTTCATTAGAAGTTTGGTTTTTGAAAAATACCGTTTTTTGTTTAAAGATAAAATTCTTTCTGCAAAAATAGTTCAATAAGTTTGTAATATATGTTGGTTTTTTATCACACATATTTATACTTCAAAGTATTTCAATGAACTTATTTTTGTGAATTTTATGTGATTTTATGGGATTTTATAGGATATTAAAAGACCAAGTTCTAAATCATTTAATATCCCAGACCTAGGTTTCTAGCGGTCGACCGACCGGTCGACCAAGCCAAAATTGATTGACCAAGCAGTCGATCGATGTGCATGGCAACGTGCACAAGCCCTGGCTTGAGGGTCGGTGACCTGGCGGTCGACCGATCCAGAGATACTCTCTGGATCTGGCTCCAGTCGACCGGCCAAAGAGCAATGCTCTCTGATTCTTGCCTCGATCAACCGATCGGTCGACCAACAGGTCAAGACCTGAGTGCGGTCGACCGGCAACCTCAACAGTCATAAAAATGACCGTTGGCCGGTCAACCCCAACGATCATAAAAATAACCGTTGGCCGGTCGATCGGCCGGTCGACTGATAGGCCAATCTGGCCCATAACGGCTAGTTTTCTGATGCCTCTATAAAAGGGACTTTTGGTCAGATTTTAAAGTAAGAATATTTTCTAGAGTTCTTTTTAGAGTTTCTAAGCAAGTTTTTAGAGATTCAATTCCATATCAAAAGAGAATTTCCCAAGAGTTTTCTCTTGTGTTTTAAAAAGAATTTCTTGAGTTTTTCCTCCACAAATCTATCTTGTTGTCTCACACAAACTTGAGTCATCCATTGCTATATCAATCCTCTAGGGATATTTATTGTGAGAGTTATTTTTGTGATCAAGAGAAGTGATCATAAGCTTTCATTCTTGTATTGGAAGAAGTTGTAGAGATTGTGGCCTCGATGAAGAGTATTTTGTGGTGATCGAGTGAAGTGATCACCAAGTGTTCCAACTTGTGGTTGGAGGAGTTGTAAGAGGAGCGGCCTCGGCAAACTAGTGCGCTTGCGTGTGTTCTTCTTGCGGGAACAAGTAAGGGATTTGCGGGTCCAAGAGTTCTTAAGAGAGCTCGTTGTAGGTGTTGCGGTGCCAAGTGATCTTGTGGGATCATTTTAGTGAAAATCCTTCATAGTGTTGAAGACCGGGACGTAGAGCAAGTGTGCTCTAACCTCGAAATAATTCTCCAATGTCTGTTATTGATTATCTTTCTTACTTGTATTTATATCTTGAATGCTATTATAGTTTGTATCTTTTATATGCTTGATATTCTCTTGTGTTAAATTGATATAAATGCTTGGGTTGTTTGTTTGCTCACACTTGTATTCCATCAAGAGAGACATAGTGGCACCTCAACTCTTAATTTAGAAGAATCTTAAGGAGATAGTCCAGAGCCCTTTGTGAGGAATTCGACTACACTCTTTGGTTATACGTTTTGTTTTTGCGTTATTCTTTTTAGTTTTAATTCCGTATTAGTTTGTATTAGATTAGCTTATGACCTATTCACCCTCTCTAGGTGACTTACAGCCGGCTGTCTTGTTAGCTTCACCAACAGAGGTTGTTCTACTGCAGAAGGCTTGCGAGATAGCCTCGCCGGATGTGTGAGATACACTAGCTTCGCCAGAGGAAGCTATTCTAACGCGGCCAGACTGCGTTGTAGTCTTAGCATCGCCAGATATGCAGGCTTTAGCCTTAGCTCTTTTGAGAGCTACTCCAGACAGCACATCCTTATGGCTAGTGGCTGTTGAAGTAACTTCGCCAAAAGTTAGAAGAAGCCTGGGAAAAGCTTTAGTAGTGTAGCCAGGGGTTATTTCATGGTCGCCCTAGTAGCTTCGTGAAAAGCTGTCTTGGCCCATTTTATGGCCATTCTAGTCTCGTCAGAGACTGCAGAGTCTGTTGCAAGCTTGCACAAAGCCTGTTTAGCCTCGCCAGAGGCTGCAATAGGCTTACTCAAAGCCTTGTAAGCCTCGCCCAAGGCTTGTTTCCAAGAGCTAGCGAAGAAGCTTTGGCTAAGATCTTTATGTGCCTGCGCGCACATAGAGGGCCATTGACCATATAAAGAAGTTGCTTGAACTTCCCTTGGTCAAATTGAATGACCAATATCTCAGCAGTAGACCCGAGGGTATCGTCACATTGCGACACAACTTTCTCATTTGTGGAGAAAGTATTCCCCAGTAGAATTGCCATATTGTTTTTTAATGAAAACTTTTCTGCAGTTATAAAACGAGAAGAATTACAAGTAATAAAAGTAAAAATTACAAGAACTCTTCTGCAGTTATTCTGAGGAAGTGTGTCGGTAGGAGTTTGATCAGCGCGCGATCACTTTGTCCCTTTGCCGATACGAGCGACAAGCTTCGAGAAGTACTGCTACTAGGAATTCTTTCTCGCCTGGTTTGAAGAAAATCTTTTGAGAATGAAGGATTAGGATGTCAGAACCATGTATTAATCCTTGGCTAAAGAAAAGATTCCCTACGCTCTTGGTAGTAAGAAACAAGAAAAACCTCTTGAGTTTGAGTGCTTTGCTCTTTTCGTGGCTCTCTCTGGATTGTCCCCTTTAGCCTTAGCCTGCAGGGGGACTATTTATAGGCTCCACAGGAGTAAATTGCTCCTAAATTCAGCAAAGACTATTGAAAACAGCCTTTAAAGTCTTGCCAATGAGGCTAAAACAGTCGCCAGCAAGGCTAAGAAAGCCTCTGATGAGGCTAACTAATGGCCATTGGCTTTAAAGGAAGCACGATCCTCTTTAAATGTTTCCTCTTAATGAGGGATATAATGGGTGTAACCACCCATTAAAAGTGGCCATTAACCCTATAGTTTAGTGGGGTCTTAACCACTAATTCCACTTAGGGGATTTGAAATGCTCAAAAAGATCTGAAGCTTCATCCGCTAGAAAAGTTATTTTGTTGGCGAAGCTAGCCTGTGGCAAGGCTAACCTTCAAGCTTCTGGTGAAATTATTCTTCTGGCGAAGGTAGCCTTCTGCGAGGCTAAACTTCAAGCTTCTGGCGAAGCTATTCTTCTGGCGAAAGTAGCCTTCTGCGAGGCTAAATTTTAAGATTCTGGCGAAGCTAGCCTGTGGCGAGGCTAAGCTTCAAGCTTATGGCGAGGCTATTCTTGTGGCGAAGCTACCTTCTACGAGGCAAAACTTCAAGCTTCTGGCAAAGCTATTTTGTTGGTGAAGTTAGCCTTCTGCGAGGCTAAACTTCAAGCTTCTGACGAAGCTATCCACTTTGGCTAAGTTAGCCAGTTTTACTGAGTGTGAACTGATTGTGTAAATGTCTGTGACTTGTCTTTTAAAATGTCGACAAGTTAGACGTTTTACAAACTAGTTAAAGAGCTATCTGAAATTTTATTTTTACACTCTCGCGACAATTTTTACTTAATGAGGGAGATGAAGATCGTCAAACATGGGAATGGAATTCTAAATGCACTTTCATAGTGGCCAATGCCTACTCTAGGCTCCACGACGGGGGTTGAGATGCCAATACGCTATGGTCATCAGGAAATTCAAGGCTCCATTAAAAGTTAGGGCCTTTCTTTGATTAATCGTTAACAATGATGTTCTCATATGGGATAACCTAATGAAAAGGACCTGGCAGGGGCCTAACATATGTGTCCTTCGTATGGCGTAGGTAGAAAATGTCGATCACCTACATTTGAGATACCCTTTTAGCATTCACATCTGGGACCGATTGGTACAGTACCTGGGTTTGCACTTGCAGCTGCCTCCAAATGTGAACCTTCTTTTGTCTAATTGGAGATGTAAGACTATTAATAAGCGTGATAGGGTAATATGGGATTTAGCGGTAGCAGCTATTTTATGGGGTATTTGGAGGGAACTTGATCATAAATTTTTCTTATGATTTGATCATATCATTTGATAACACTTTTCATGTCTGTCATACATTTATGTCTCATTAGTTCAATCTCCTTTCAGGCAGAGACATGAAGAGGGCAAGGACTTTAATGCAGACACCCACGTGAAAGGTCTCCGACATTCACTCCAACGGGACACCGGGGAGGGGGAGCGACACCTACTCGGGCATTATGTGACCACCGGCTTTGCAGACCCCTTACTTTTGGCTCTCAGGTGTAGCTTGCATTTAGTTTCTTGTTTTTCCTGTATTTGGTTTGGTGTGGTTCTGTAGTTTTTGATTCTACTCCTTCTCTTATGTATTTTTATTGCTACTTACCTCCGGCACCTTCTTGTGTAATATAATTCTTTGTTCAGGGAGAATTACGGTGTCTCTAGTTGTTTTTTTCAGATGTTTTCATTAAAATTTTATTAATGAAATACGGAGGCACTTCGAGCCCACCGTTTATTCTATAAAAAAAACATGACAGCATTTCCAACTAAAAAAGGTGATTTCAAAACAATTGAGAAAACAAAAGAAATTAATTTGCTCATATCCCAACCACTACATATTTTTGAAAATTCCTCTCTAAACCACACACAAAATGTTAAAATTTACGCTCTAGCAGTGCAGCTCCATTTTCACCCCAAAAAAAACACACACACACACACAAAAAGGCAGAGAAGTTGACGTGGTGGGGTCCAAAAGTATTTAACTTTTCCCACTTTCATTAGATTAAGATTATTAACACAAGAAGTAGTAAGTGGTAAGAAGCAGCAGGAAGAGGAGTTGCTCTCTCCTTTTCCCTCCCTCTTTCTCCACCACTTGCCATTCATTCATATCTAAGTTCATCGTTTATAGGTGAGCTGGGAACTGATCCAAATATCCCGTGGATGGATTTGAGCTGTGTTGCTCCCTCTCCTCTCCCTATATAAGTCCCTTTCCCCTTCTCCCTCTCTCCTCAAACTAGAACTAAACCAATTCAATACAATATCCCCCCCCCCCCCCCCTCTCTCTCTCTCTCTCACACACACACACACACACACACAGAGAGATAGACACTGAAGACATGAATTCCACAGCCACATCCACCATTTCCATGCTCCTCCTTCTCTTCATCCTCCTCCCTTTCCTCTGCCTCCTCCGCACTCTCTCGTCAAGAAGGAGAAAAAGCTCTTCTTCTAACGCCCGGTTGCCTCCGGGCTCGATGGGCTACCCCTACATCGGCGAAACCTTCCAGCTCTACTCCAACAACCCCAATACCTTCTTCGCCGAGAAGCAGAAGAAGTACGGCCCGATTTTCAAGAGCCACATCCTGGGCTGCCCCTGCATCATGGTCTCTAGCCCGGAGGCCGCCAAGTTCGTGCTGGTGACCAAATCCCACCTGTTCAAGCCCACGTTCCCGGCCAGCAAGGAGCGGATGCTCGGCCGGCAGGCGATCTTCTTCCAGCAGGGGCAGTACCACGCCCAGCTCAGGAAGCTCGTGCTCCGGGCATTCATGCCCGACGCCACACGCGGCAGCGTCCCCGCCATCGAGGAGGTCGCCCTCAGGAACCTCAAGTCCTGGGACGGCCAACTGATCAACACCTTCCAAGAAATGAAGACGGTGAGTTTGTAGCTGACTCTCTCGCTGTTTTCACCCTCCTCTGCTTTCTTCATCCTTCTTGATTATGGTACTAATTCCCCGGAAAATTAAAAAAAAAAAGAACAATTTATTTATTTATTTAGAAGGATAAGGTGTAGAGCTGAGAAGTTGGGATATTTTCAGTTTTCATTTCCAGGTTCAGATGAATGTGCACTGACTCTCTGTTTTCTGTTTTTTCTCTTACGATTGCAGTACGCATTTAATGTGGCACTCCTCTCTATTTTCGGCAAGGACGAGATCTCCTCCATTGAGGAGCTGAAGAAGTGCTACTACACACTGGAGAAGGGCTACAACTCGATGCCCGTCAACATCCCAGGGACCCTGTTCCACGAGTCAATGAAGGCGAGGCAGCAGCTGGGTCAGATTGTGGCCAACATCATCTCTTCCAGGAGGCAGAGGAATGTGGAGGGAAAAGACCTGCTGGGTTCGTTCATGGAGTCCAAGGAGGCCCTCACCGACGACCAGATCGCCGATAACATCATCGGTGTCATCTTTGCCGCCCGCGACACCACCGCCAGTGTCCTCACCTGGATTGTCAAGTACCTGGGCGAGAACCCCAGCATCCTCAAGGCTGTCACAGTAAGTTACCAACCGGTAAACCTGTAAACAATTCTTTTGTTCTTGCTCTCAAGCTGACAGTATGAAATTGCTGTGTGCAGGAGGAGCAGGAAGAGATCATCAAGGCCAAAGAGATGATGGGTGATGGTGAGGAGAAGACCCTGAATTGGGCTGACACGAAGAGGATGCCCTTCACATCAAGGGTGATTCAGGAGACCATGAGGGTTGCCTCAATTCTGTCTTTTACCTTCAGGGAAGCAGTCGAAGATGTGGAATATGGAGGTAATTAACTAAAGTTTTAATCTTTTTTTATGGTTTAATTGTGGATTTTGATTAGAAAAGATTTGCTTAAGTTTCAAAATGACTAAAACGGGTTTGTGTGATTGTACTGCAGGGTACCTTATACCAAAGGGATGGAAAGTGCTGCCCCTGTTCAGAAACATTCACCACAGTGCAGACAACTTCCCTGAGCCTGAAAAGTTTGATCCCTCCAGATTTGAGGTATGAAATTACAATAGATTTTTTTTTTTTTTTTTTTTTTTTTTTTTTTTTTTTTTTTTTTTTTTTTTTTTTTTTTTTTTGGTTAAAGGATGGGTGCGGTTGTGAGAGGGGAATCTCTCTCACGATCAATCACAGTCTCTGCTCTGCTCTGCTCTGCAAGGCAAAATCAACCAATCTCTTTCATGCTGCAGGTCGCTCCTAAGCCAAACACTTTCATCCCATTTGGAAATGGAACCCACGCATGCCCTGGAAATGAGCTGGCAAAGCTAGAGATTCTAGTCCTTCTCCATCACCTCACTACAAAGTACAGGTAATCACAAGCTCATTCATAACACACACAACATAACCTGCTCCTGTTCTGTTCACAAGAGTCCTTATCATTATCTATCACCTCCTCCCCATAATTAGCAACTCTTCCACCCAGCTTCTTGGACTCTCTCTGACGATGGATGGTCTTCATGTCCTCCTTTCAGGTGGTCTGTGTCCGGATCCGAGACCGGAATTCAGTTTGCGCCCTTCGCGCTGCCTCTGAATGGACTGCCCATCAGATCACTCGCAAGACCGCGAAATAAAGCCCGATACGTATATCTAACATACTACCCAAATTCGCCGTGCAACGCACTGGCAGGTCGTTTGCAATCACAAGGGATTGCAATGGCTCGACTGGACCATACATTTCACAAGAAGGCATAGTACAGATACTAATAGCAGGAGCAAGCTTATTGATGGATGGGGGAAGGAAACCGAGGGCCCCTTCTCTCAGGACAAAAGGAAATCAAGATGTACAGCCATTTTTGGACGTAGTATACTAAATCAAGAGAAGGACTAAAAGAATAACAGCATACCAACATAATTGTTCTTTTCTTTTTCTTTTCTTTTCCCTTTTTTTCAGTTTTTTTTTTTTTTCCCGAAGAATAGAATTGAGAGATAGAGAGAAGTCATAAAAGGAGAGGTTGGTAGGATTTCAGTTTGGTAAGTCAATGTCAGGTTCTGGTCTTGCCTTAACCCAAATGCGAAAACGCGAATATTTGTTATGTCAAGTGTCAACGATACAGGAATGACATATATGACATTTCAGTTGAAATTTCTTTATGATCTTATTCTGTGTTGCCTGACTCCAACTTGTTATGTTAAGTAGCGCGACATATTTCAAACTCTCGCAAGTTTGATTTTTTCGCTGTCATGATCAATAACATCATCGAATTCGAATAAGTAAACTTCTTGATATTGTTTAAAAGAGTCTATCAACTAGTATACATGGGGTTTGGACCACATCATGCACAGTTCTTTAAACATGACTTGTGGGATTAACCATCAATTTAAGTTGCGGCAATCTAGGATTGCAGGTCAACTAATATCATTTTTTTTTTGTGCTATTGGGAATTATCAACCAATAACTGCAAGTTGACGTAGAAATAAACATGTTGAAAGGTTGCCAGATCAATCTTTTTCTTGACAAGAATGGCCTGATCAAATTGATTATAGGATTTTTGTTTAGTTGAAAGTTGGGCAGATATGACCTGTGATTTGTTACTTCTAGCTAACAGCCACATTTTGCCGCAGTCAAAACGAGCTAACACCAGTTGAAATTGCATTTTGAGCGCGTGTTCAATAAGTTGAGTTCGAATCTGCTGAATTCAGTCCAGGTCAGATCATGTACATTACATATTACTCAAGAACCTTCCCAATTCTTCTGAGAGATCAAGAAACTGCGTGTCATCAGACTGGACCAACCAGTTCAATTTTCTCAGATTGAGCTGACACTACCCTATGGTTACAAGTTACCCGGTCAAAATATTGAAAAGTTAATAATCCTGCAATCTAAAAGTTGAGATCTATCCAGAAGTCAAAAGTTCAAAATATTTATACATATTGAGAACCAGATTCGAAGTTTTTGTGGGCAGATGTGAGGCTCTTCACAACCCTTAAAGGAAAATCTCTCTGTAATCTATTACTAATTTATTCATTGAGGAAAGCTTAAGTTGACTGCACCTCGCTAATTAATCTCCATGAAGACTGTGAGGAAGTTTCTATGTAACAGAGTACTGATAGAAGAGAATTGATGACCAGACAACTGGTATCTGATACACTTAAGTAAAAGAATCTCCAGTGTGTATAATATATATCCTAAATCCAGTTACCTATTGCAATGCCTAAAGAATCAATCAATCTTAGAGTATCCTGATTGATATTGGGCTACATGCACATATTGTTTAACTTAGTTTATATCAATAAAGTCGGTGTCTGCTCGAGCTCAAAATGCTGCAAAAACATTATTGCATTTGAGCAAGAAACTCTGTTGCTATACAGGAACCCTGAAATTGGATATAACATATATACATGTTGTTTGGAAACATCATGAAATTCTCAAGAAATAGGCTCTCAGATATCGCTGTGGCGTGTACTTCATGTTTTAATAACTTAGAATCCATCTATCCGCATTGTTTTATTTTCTCAAAATTAAATATAGTCGACCATGACTTGCGTGTAGCAAGCTACTCGTGATTCATGCAATCGGTTAACTTCTATTACTAGTTTTGAACATTAATGACATTAGCAATCACCATCTTACCTATCTAGGATCGGTCTCATGAACCGCTACTTCAACTATCAATATGATAGATCTCACTTCATCGTCAACTCATGTCAATTGTTGAGTTCTCTGAGATATGAGGTGTCTTCACTCAATACTTGCTACCTTTCATCCAGAACTTATTTACTAGTCTATGTATGAGACATCATCCTTCCATTTAGAGTCCTTCATTTCTGATCCTAACCAAAAATCAAAAGCAAAGAAGATGAGATATTGGCATCATATAAACTGTGACAGTCTTATATCATGCACAAAGAGAGCGTTGCCGACTGATGTACTCCAATCCTTATCCTAGTTAACAAATCAATCTTCAACTCTCTTTAAGAACCGATGTTATACAAAATTCCTTACAGATTTTGTCAGAACAAAATGACATGGTTACAATGCCTGTTTGCATCACAACTGTTTCATTATCATAATACCGGCCATGTTCTGGCAAGAGACGATATGTGTTAATGCTGTATTAGTCTAAGCCCATCAGTCTGGCTGGCGGTCCGTTTAAATAAAAATCTCACCTTGTACTTTCAGCAAATCACAATGTACCACATGTAGATTGCAGCATAAGTTATTCTACTACTGGCCGGTGCCAAATCATTGCTTCGCATTGTTATTTGCCGACTCCTCACTTTCCATGCCATAAAAGAGAAGTTGACAGCCTGCCAAGTGTTTTTTTTAAGATAGAGAGGGCATCAAAAGTGCTTGTCCTCTGTTGACCAGAAATCAGAACAGATTCATCCCGAAAGCAAGCAGCAAACAAGTGTTCCTTGCTGAAAACTCTGTAGGAAATGCACTAATATTGTCTTGAATCCGAACTTCTTTTTGTAGTACTACGGAACATTAAAGAGGATTCTTTTGGTTGGCTTGCTGCTTCTTTGTAGAATCATGACAACCCTGATTAATACGGATGTGTATAATATATAAACTATCTTCTTCATCGAATTATGTAAGAAATGCCATAGCATATAATTGAGAGCTGACCTCACGACAACATGAAACTTCATATGGTGGTCAAAAAAACACGTACAAGATTTCACGACATGTAAAGCAAAATCGAGTAGGCACAATTCATCTGTGATGCTAATTATTGAGGCAAATGTGTCATGGAAACAGGAAGAGAAGATGAAGGATAATTTGAAAAGCACATAAATTTGAACCAGGGAAAGTTGCATGAAGAGTGTGGTGACTGAAGAAACCAAATTGAAGTACGCTAGCCAGCAAGATGTTTTGCAACCACAATAGGTATGGGAGAAAGAATCAAACCTTATCTCTTTCGAGTTGGCATACTCTTATAAACCACAATTTCAAGAGGAGAAGCCCTCACAAAAGAACAAACTTGATATTATAGATTGACAATTTGCGTCACGCCTTTTACTGATGGTGTTATAATTTCTTGAATTTAATGGATCAGTTGAATATTTGTGAGCAAGAATAATAAAGTGGATAAATAAGTTGACATGGACGAGTATATGTGAGCTAACTCAAGTGAAATCCTGGTTTCGCGCATTTAAGAGGTTTAATGCTGAAAAAATGAAATAACGGTAGTAGCATTTTGCACAATCATGAGAAACGTGAGGCCTAGATAAAATACGAGGGTACAATAGCAATTCAAGTAAGTCAAAAGAAGATAGCAATGTCACATCGAATAAACTGCTCATCTTCGCCTCCTCACATTTTGCATACATCAACATCTTCAACTTAGGGAGCAAAATTTGGAGTTTGCGCAGATTTTCAAGGACATTCATCAAAATGTTTTATACCATAAAGAGCATAACTATATATCATCAACCTAGAGAGAAAATTTTGTGAAGCAAAAAACATGTCGAAAGTATCATGAAGAAATTAAGACTAAACAAGAAGATATTGATAATTTGGAGAAAGCAAATTTCTGCATATTGATTCACCAAGCAATTACATTAAAATATACAAGCGTGGAGAGAGAAATAAATAAACTATACACGTCCAGATACAATATATATATATATATATATATATATATATATATATATATATATATATATATATATATATATATATATATATATATATATATAAACAATCCCTCCAAACTCACGGTGGATTAAAAACCGAGAATTTGGATAAAATCTCGGGAAACTGAGAAGAAGTCTGTGCCTTGGTGAATAAATCAGCTAACTGAGCTCTTGATGGAGCATAGGGAAGAGTGATATTGCCTTTCTCAAATTTCTGGCGAGTAATATGATAATCGACCTCAATATGTTTGTGTGATCATGAAAGACAAGATTGGAATCATTAACAATAACACTCTTGTTATCACAATGCATGAGAATAGGTGTACTAACAGAGACTCATATCACGGAGGAGGTCATATAACCATCGAAGCTCTAAGGCAGTATCAGCTATAGTGCGATATTTAGCCTCAGTACTCGAGCGAGAGAAACATCATGGCACTTGATACACCAAGAAATGAGGGAGGAGAACAGAAAAATACAGGAACATGTGGTGGAGCAGCGTGTATCAAGATCATCAGTTCATCCAGTATCAGCATAAGCCTGAAGAGAAAGTGATGAATCAGAACTATACGGCAATGATTGAGACATTCTGCCTCGGAGATAATGAAGCACACGAAGTAACGCCACATAATGAGCTGAGGTAGGAGCACTAACAAACTGACTGAGGACATGAATAGCCTGAGAAATATTTGAGCGAGTAGCAGAAAGATATATGAGAACACCAACCAGTTCCCTTACCAAATAGGTTGTGTTAACCATCATCGCGTCTGAGTTTGTGATGAAGTTTCATAGGTGTGAAAATTGAAGCGGATGCAGAAACAGCACGATAACTCATGGTGGCATGATCAAGAAGGTCAGCATTGTGCTTTTGTTGAGACAGAAGATAGCCACAAGAGAGTAGGCAACCTCAATATCAAGAAAATAGCATAGAAAGCCCAAATCCTTCATTTCAAACTTAGTCAGAAGATGCTGCTTCAGAGAAGCAATAGTGATAGGATCACTCCCGATAATAACTGTCATCAACATATAAAATAAGAAGCACAATACCCTAAGGAGTGAACCACCGAAATATCATATAATCAGCCATGCTCTATGGATAACCAGCAGAGAGAAGAGATTGATGAAACACTCATATCAAGCATGAGGTGCCTGTTTTATACCATAATGAGCTCGTCGAAGTCTGCATACATGCCAAGGGGGAGCAGTAATACCGGAGGAGGCTGCATATAAACAACCTCAAGGAGATCACTATTCAGGGAGATTTTTTGACATCCATCTCATATAGTGGCCACTAACGGGCAGCAGCGAGAGCAAAAAGAGTGCAAATAGATGTTATTTTTGCTACAGGGGCAAAAGTCTCCTTATAATCAATATCATACTCCTGTGTGAATCCCTGGACAAGAGATGAGCCTTGTACCATTCAATAGAACTATCAGATGTAGTCTTAATTTTATATATCCACTTGCAACTTACCGGATTTGCACTAGGTGGCAGGGGGAAAGATCCTAAGTATAGGTTCGTTGGAACGCCGCTAGTTCCTTATTCATTATATGTTACCGTTCTGGAGATTTCACAGCCCCAGAATAAGACTTACGTTCCTGTAAAGAATGTAGGGCAAAAAATAAATGATGAAAACTCAAGAAATATGTTGTGCTAGCAGAGGCACAATACCGGATAATAGGGTGACAGTCGCTTGGTAGATTTTGGCGAGGAGGAGGCTGATCAGCCGAGAAAGTCAGAGCAGTCATAAGCAAAGGAGTATTAGTAAGAGGAACATCCACAGACGAGGGGAAAGACTCAGTGAGTGAAACAGGTGATAATGAGATTGAAGTAGGTAGAGAAGATGTGTAAGTAGGAACATGATGGTGGAAGTCTCTGTAGAGGTGGTGTCGAGGAAAGATAGGTCTTGGATGTGAGAAGATTGATAATAAGGAACATTTTAAAAATAATATACGTCGGGCAATGCGAAGACATTTGGTAGTAGTATCATAACACCGATATCCTTTATGTGCAGAGTTATACCTGAGAAAAATGCATTTGCTGATTTTGAAAGACAGTTTGTCCCACTCATGAAAAGTGAGGAGAACAAGACAGATGCATCCAAAGGTACAAAGAAGAGAATAATCAAAGGAGTGTCCGTGCAGACAAGAATAAGGAGACACGTTAGCAGTAACAGAAAATGGGGTGATGTTAATGAGTAGCGTTGCAGTTAACACAGCTTCTGTTCAATAACATTTTGGAGCAGACACAGAAAGCAATAGTGATTTTGTGACCTCAAGAAGATGTCTGTGTTTTCGTTCAGCAATTCCATTCTTTTGATGTGTGTGAGGACAAGATTGTTGAGAAATAGTGTCATCTGATTCCAATAATTTATTCATATAGTTGGAAAGGTATTTTCTAGCTCCATCAGATCGAAAAAAATTTATGCATTTTCGAGATTGAGTTTGAATCATGTTTGTGAAATTAGTGTAGATTTGTAAAAATTCAAATCGATTGCGCATAAAATAAACCTATATGTATCAAGAATAATCATCATTAAAACAAACATAATAATTGTAACCCGAAATAGATGAGAGAGGTGTTGGACCCCAAATATCAGATGAACTAATCAAAAAATTCTAAAGCCATATAGTTACTGAAAGTGAAAGGTACAAAAGTTTGTTTTGCAAATTGATAAATTTCATAATTTTTGAGTTAGAAAACTGAAAAGTTTCCAACATGTCAGAATCAGACAAAATTTTTAACCTAAAACTAGATAAATGGCCCAAATGACGATGCCATAGATTGGAGGTGACAAAGAGACTCACCGCGGGATGTGGTGATGAAGGAAAGTGTAGACACTCTAACTGATACAAGTCGTTGACCTTATGTGTTGTCCCAATCTTTTGGCCATTTGATCCTGGACAATACAAGAAGTGGGCGTAAATAAGATATTACAATTACAATTACAATCAGTTATTTTTCCAGCAGATAGCAATTGCATGGTACGTTTAGAAATACAAAAGACAGAAGATAAGATGAGTCTACCCGACGGGTCGAAAGTGAGAGTAATATTAACAGATTGGGTGGCTACAAGAGGTGTACCATTAGCAGTGTATATATAAGTGAAATCAGAAACATGCGAGCAGTGTGTAAGGACAGAATGATTAACAGTCATATGATGAGTGACATTTGAGTCATATATCCTAGGAGTAGAACCTCCAGAGGTAGCAGACATAGCAGTGAAATCAAGAGTTGGAGATGCTCCCATGATACCCAGATTCTGTATAAGATATGATGTAATCTGTGAGAGCTGATCAGATGAGAGAGATCTCGTTGAGGGCTGCAGAGCTGATGCAGGTGCAGAGGCAACAACTGAGAACCTGAGAGCGTATGGTCCATGGATCCTTTCTTGTTTCGAGCAAGTAGAAATCACGTGCCCTAGTTGTTTGCAATACCGACATGTAGCTTGCTGCGTCTGAGTTAAGAACCCACAAATTTGTTGTACTCGATTCACTGGCCCTCGAGACGATGACCCATGATTTGGAGAGCCACGAGAAGCAGACATGTGATATGGTGCAGCAAGAGTAGTTGGTAAGGAGGCGGACTGAACTAGAGTAGGCAATATTGAGAACATCCGAAGACATATCTTCTCAGAGGTGAACTCAGCCACTGCTTCGTGAGACTAGGAAGCGGATGGTGATGAAGAATGTTGCCCTCTAATGCCTCAAACTCAGGACGTAGTCGCATGGCAAAGTGGAACAAGTTCCGGTGATCTCTCTGCTTCGGGTATTCAAGAGCAAAAACAAACATGGAATCTGGAATAAGAACTTTCATGGTTTACAGTTTCTTCCAATAGAGTAGTGAGTAGAAGTCCTGAATGGCGTTGTCTCCTGCTTGGCCTCTTGAAGAGCATGATACAACTGATACTCTCGAGCAGCACACAGACAAGACAAACACATGGCTAAGAACTATCCACTGCTCCCTGGATGAGGCTGAATGACCGATAGACAGTGAATAGGAATGGAGACTGAGCTTATAATATAAGCCATTATTTGCTCGTCAATGTAAACCCGCTGATCCCAGTAAGTGCTAATGTAGAAGAATCGGATGACTGAGTGACAATAATTGTAGAGGAACTGGATGGTGTGATGGAGGAAATTGTCGGGCATTTGAGAGTTCCCTGAACGTAACCCCAGACTCCAAAGGAATGAAAGTTATACTGCATCATGAGAGCTTATACAGTATAATTCTCAGCATCTCGGAGTTGGACATTGAAAATAGGAAATTAAACAATCCTTTCTTATCCATCAGGAGAGAGATCTGGAGGAGATGAGAAACGTACTCGATCTGGTCAAGAAGCAAGCGCCAGATCTGTAGAACCGATTCAAGGAGCATGGCTTTCGACTTCTCTGAGAGTGCTTTCGACAGCTATGCGAAACTGTCAAAAATTTGAGACAGACAGAACGTTCAAGACAATGCTATCGACAGACTTGAGAGGGCTTTCGAGAGTTATGTGAAGCTGTAGAAAATCTGAGACAGACAGAATGTTTCGAACAATGCTGTCAATAGTCATGTCGACAACCCTTTCAACAGTCACGAGTATTTTCAGAATTGAGTAGGGAGAGATCTATTGAGATCCGGATCTGATTTGGTCAAGATCTGATCTGATCTAATCTGATCGGTAATGTCATCATCCAACGAGATCATGAGGGATGATGTCGTCAGGTGAGGTCACAAGCAAGGAGATGAGGCCGCAATCTGATCGGTGTTTATTTGATTAGCTCCGCGATCTGATCGGGAAGGGACGAGAGGGCGGTGACACTTCAGGAAGAGGGCAACACTTCAAGATGAGGAGGTAGTGTACGATGACAAGGTCAGGAAAGGAAAGAAACGGCTAGGCTAGGATTAGGGTTTTGGAATAGGCTCTGACACCATGATAATTTGGAGAAGGCAAATTTCTGTCATGAAAGAATTACATCAATATATACAAGTGTGGGGAGAGAAATAAGGAAACTATACATATCCAAATACAATATATATTAATATATATAGAGAGAGAAGTGTTCCTAGTAGGTCTCCTTGGTGGCTTAAAACTCCAATATCTTAATTTTTTTATAATCGCACCGCACATTATCATCTTAATATTCTAAGATGTACACATATAAAAAATCACATAATTTAGAGTTTATTTACTCTATTTTCTTTAGGTTCAAACATAAACAGTTTTTTAACAGTAGAACAAAATAGGACGATTAGATCAATGAGTAAATGAACTACAATCACTTGATTTTTTTATATGTGTATATCTTAGAACATGAAGATGATAATGTGTGGTTAGATCGTGAAAAATCAAGATGTTAGAGTTTTAAGTCGGTTCCTTAGATTATAATCTATGGAGACCCACTAGGAACACTTTACCCATATATATAATATATATATATATATATATATATATATATATATATATAGAGAGAGAGAGAGAGAGAGAGAGAGAGAGAGAGGGGGGGGGGGAGAGAGAGACAGAGAGAGAGAGACTTGTGTAGTTCCGGAAGGATTCGACCTGAATCCTTCCCACTCAAATACCACATCCGACATTCAAATACAAGATCCACTCCGTTGGAGTTGATATATTAATTTAAAATAACTAAAAATCAAATGTTTTGAATGCTTTCGCCTATCCATTAAGCGATGCAGAATGGACGGCCGAAAGTAGTGAGTTGGTTAGATTTATGTATTTAGGCATACAAATTTTCGATCTGGATATTTGATCATGATATACACATTTAAAAACCCTACAAATTAATTTTTGTTAGGTTTCAAATGTTCTACACCGTTAAACTAACTCATTATTTAGGCCGTTCGTTTTCCACTTATTTTATGCATGGGCCAAAAGTACTTAAAATATTTGATTTTTGGTTTATAGATACTTGAAATAATATAGATCAATTTCAACTGAATGAATCTTGTATTCGGATGATTGTATTTGAGTAGGAAAGATTCGGGCTCGAATCCTTCCAGAACTACGCATCTCTGTGTGTGTGGTCCAAGGTATGTGTATAAAACTTCAGCTTTACTCTGTATGATTGGGAGGAGGGCGCGAAAAGTGGAGAAGAAGAAGGGGGAAAAGGCTTGCGATTATCTGACAACTTTTCCAATTTTCAAATAGGTTGGGCTTGGGCATGGGTTTGGGGGACACTCAGCCACAATGTTGGCCCATTTCGGTCTCTTGCTCGGCCCTTGAACTCTTGAAGTTCAAAAGCCCATATAGTCTTAGTCCAGTTTTCGCAGCATCGGCCTCATGCGACTCGACCATTTCCTACGTAACCTCACAGGCACCTTCCAATCTTGGGAAGACTTCATAGCTTATTATTCTTTTTTCTTGTTAAATTTTTTTTTTCCCCATTATGAAGCTCAAAGCTCTTACAAGTTGCAATATCAGCTCGCTGAAATAATGAACCGCGCGTTCTTGAATGTTTCACATAGAAATCTAGCACATTAGGTGCTCGACGAATTGCCCCAATGGGCATGTCTCAAGTTCTTGAGTCTATCACTACACCGTTCTCATTTTTATCTGGCTTCTCTTTGCACTTTTCTTTTGAGCAAAAAGGAGGAAGGTCAAAATCAGTCAGTTGTTGGCATGTTGCTCAGATAGATGAAAGGAGATCGAAAGTAATATGATGACTGAATATATATGTTGGTGTGCATGTCATCACATAGGAATATCATCCTGAAACTCACTTGGTTATCTACTTCTTGCTCACCAGAA